>JBBBDQ010026199.1:0-15478 GCA_037127315.1 Ascarosepion bandense | reverse complement strand
TACGAGAAGGTGACAGGGGCCAGAATTAACTGCGACAAGTCATCCGGCTTGCGGTTAGGTGCCTGGAAGGGAGTTTCCCTCCCGGGGCCCTTCAGCTGGACGGACGGGCCGGTCAAGCTCCTCGGAGTTTGGTTCGGTCCGGACTTACAGCTGGAGAAAAACTGGTCAGAAGTACTGGCAAAGGTCGGCGCGTCGGTCAAGATTTGGCGTCGACGGGGTCTCTCCGTGAAGGGCTTGGCGGAGGTGTGTAACACATACCTCTTTCCCATGATCCTTTACCGGCTGTCAGTACTTCCCCTTTGTGACGATCATGAGAAGGCGCTCGAGCGTTTGCTATTCTCCTGTCTTTGGAGAGGACGCAAACACATGGTCGACAAAGGAGTCTGTTGCCTCCGTCCGTGTCAAGGGGGTCTGGGGATGCCACACTTGAGGAGCCACGTGCTCGCTTCAAGGTTGGCATTCCTCAGGCGCGCGTTAGAGGAAGATCGGTTGCTTGCGGGGGTAGTGAGGGACATGTTCCCTTGCCTTACCATCACGCCCCCGACCCTATGGCTGACCGTCAGGCCTTGGGTGCGACCGAAATTCCTCCTCGAATGTCTGGCGGCTTTACAGGCCATTCCACGGTCCAGTGACCTTTCACAGCCTAGGAAAATCTTCTATCGGGGATTAGTGGAGGGTGCCGTGAAGGATAAGCTGTGGAGTAAGCTCGGCATGTCGAGAGTGGAGTACCGCTCTCATTGGTCTTGGGCGCCAGGTGCAGATTGGCTCAGCAACTCTGAGTTTTCTCTGACCTGGCGATTGGCTCGGAATGGTTTGTCTCTCAATGACAAGCGTTTCGCAATGGGCCTGGCGGATTTGCCAGATTGTGAACGTTGCAACCTTGGAATCAAGGAGACGTCTGCGCACGCCTTCTTCCATTGTTCGCGCGTTCGCCCGTTGTGGGCGCGTGTCGGCGAGTTGACTGCTCGTATCGCGCCGCGGGAGCTCGTGCTCATTGATCGCGCATACGCTGTGGACAATGTGTTGCCCCCGTACTCTGGAGTGAAGCGGATGGTGTTTCTGACGCTGCTGGCTTCGGCTAGAATGGTGATATGGACGACGCGACTGGAGGAAGTCTTGCGGGGCGGTCGTCTTTCGGATCAGGATCTAATCCGATATTTTGAGCACCAGCTCAAAATGAAGATTAGAACTGAACGGAAACGGCTGCACCCGACAGACTTTTGCGAAAGGTGGATACATGCAGCGAGCCTGGTTCGTGTGACCGGGGCTAGCCTTGATTTTCTTTTTTAGATCTGCTAATCACATCGGGGGGATTCCTTTGGAACCCTTCCCGTGGTTAAGGTAGATATTCTTTTGTGTACCTAGTTAATGTGAGTGTATGGGTTGTCCTAGCCTGTTCCCGGCTCCAATACTTTTGTTATGATCCAGTTCGAGATCCCCTTTGTCCATCGTTATTTTGTCCCGTTTTACTCTCGGCTGGGTCAGCCTTATATATTCCCCAGTCCAATTTATTTTAACCTGCTTCTCCCATCCCCTGTAGAAAGAGAGCTACTTGATTTTGCCTTTTAAGGCAGAATACAGTGGCCTCTTTAATTATGAGGGTGTGTTTGGGTCTTACTAACACTATGTATATGTTTTCATTTGACATTGTTTTTGTTTTGGGGATTTTTGTTTCTTCATTCCCCCTTCCCATCATGTCATTTCATGTATAAATTTTTAAATCTATTTTGGTATTACATTTGTAAATAGTTACAAATTTTTATGTACATTTGGGGCGTTTTGTAGGTCCCTGGTATGGAGTTTGCGGTATTTTGGTGTACGATATGTATGAGTGTTGATGGACAAATTCTTATGGTGATTGAGAAAATTGTAACGTATGTATGGGTCGTGAATCCGATTAGCTAGGTATAAGATAGTGTACTGAAGACCACCCCAAGTTTTGTTCCCCCTCCCATTTTTCGGCCTTGTGCCATAATTCTTTGTATTTAAAGAATAAATAAAACTAGCCATTTCCTACCAATCTTGTGTTGTGTGGTAAATGGCAGAGGATCAAAGTGTAGTATCTGTTCCATAGTGATATTTACTAGCTCTTTGTTTCCTGGACAATTGTGTTCCAGCCTAAGTTTATTGCTCAGGCCCGCGCAAAAGTAGCGGTAAAACGCGAAACGCCGGAAGACAAGCGTCCGTGGTTCGGCCTCTTGGGAGGCATGGCCTCGGAAGGGCCTGGGGAAGTAGTTCCTCCCACCACAAGCCCGGTAGGAGGAAAGGAGGGTGACTGGTAACTACCGCCACGGGAGTCACCCTCCGTAGCGTCCGTAGCAGCAGCAGCATCCCCCAAACCATCGACCTCGGGGTGGACAGGGGGAAAGATCGTTATGAAGAATGAAGATTTTTATGACGAGATGAAAAGCGAAGCCATGCGCATATTAAGGGAACTGAGCTGGCTTCAGTTCCGGAACAACTAGCGCAAATAGAAGTGCGGATCATCACGCTGATAACGAAGGATATTAAGACGCACAAATTGGTGGGAGTAACCAGAGAAGTTTTTGAGGAGGCGTTATCAGCTCTGAAACTAAAATGCTAGGCCGTGGCGAGGAAGAGCAATGCCATGTGGGGGACGTCCCGCTGGCATCAGCGGAGGAAGCCAAAAAGACTAATTGGGGTAGTTCTGAGACAAAAACGCTCCAACTCCACACTGAGCATATGGGAACCAAAAAAATCAAGGTTACCCCTGCATGGCGTCCCCATGGACATTGCAGAGGACCACATAGGTGCCTTTTTCGCCAATTATGGAAAGGTGGCCTGTGTTTCCTCGCTGCGGTCCAAGGCCGGAATCTTAACAGGCGACATGACCCTGCAGTTGACCATATCGAAGGAAAATATCGAAAAAATTCCGAACATCCTCACCTGCAGGGGCCGCGTAATATTTATCATTGTAGAGGGCAGGAAGCCGCTGTTGGCTCCAGTGGGCGGCGGAACATGTAGCAAAAACCTGCCCCACCAAGAATCCTGCCCCAAAGGCCCAAACCAGCCAAGCAGCTACAGCAGGAGCAAGGAAAACCCTAAAGACGGACGCCAGCACCGGCTCCAGCTGCCAACAAGGAAGGCGAATGGCAGGTGGTAGGCAGGAAGAATAAAACACCATCCCCGGCGAAGGTGCTGCCACCTGCCAAAACGCCGGCTAAGATGAAGGAGACCCCGGTGAAGGAGACACCTCCGTGAAGAGGTCGCCAGCTCAACCGGAAAGGGGGTTCCCGTAAGGAAAAGAGCCCCAACCAATATGGAGATGGAGGTGGATAGGCAGCGTCTCTCAAACGTGGGAGAGACGAGGAAGCGGAGGAAGAGCACGACAGCCCAAAGTCCCGGCGGAGAAGCAGGAGCAGAGAGAGAAAAGTGCACAAAGAGAAATGCTCGTCTCTACCGGTGTCCCCCTGTAAGAAGGACTTATGCGGACAGCAAGAAGCCTTCCCGCTTCCCCGCGTTTAAGGTTTCCCAGTCCCCAGTTTTTAAACTGACCCCCTTGGCAAAAGCTAGTGCTAATAACTCCTACTCCCTCCCCTTCTCCTACTCCCACTCCCTCTCGGGCCAAGAAAACAGCCCAAGTGTGGGGATGCCCTGATGAAGGTTCCAGAAAATATTTCGGAGGAGTGGTCTTCCCAGCGACGAAGGCTACTGAAGCCTCTTTTAAAATTGACCTCTGTGAAGGGTCTCTCATGAAGACCCGAGGAACTTGCCCCAGCCCCAGGTGTCATCACCCTGGTTAGAATACTGGGGAACCTGCGGGTCTGGGACCATATCGCAGACAGGTCCAGAAGCATTATACCAATTTAAATATGGTCAAAGAACATTCACCAGAGCTAAGAAAAATGGCTAAAAATTGTTCGGGAGGCTCCTCGTATTACTCCACCCCTGCTTATATAGGGTAAAAATTAATTTATCCTACGGACGTCATGGTATTAACCTGGACGGACGAATTACGTCCGATATAGGTACAGGGTCCCGACAGGCCGTCGGGGTCCCAGCCACCAGAGATTTTCCCGTATAAGACGAGAGCCGTTGTTGCATGTTTTTTCTGTTTTCTTTTTCAGGCCTAAGAAATGTCTATCAAGATAGCCAGTCTGAATGCGTATGGCCTGAGGGATCGGGGTAAGGCGGCTCGCCTGCTTCGTGACCTCTTGTCGTACGGCGTGGATGTGGCCGCGATCCAAGAGACTCACTTTGTTTGCGAAGTCGACTCGTGTGTGCTGTCTAGCGACTTTGTCGTTTATTCAGCATATGGGAGCCGGCGGGCCAGAGGTGTTTCTTTGCTGGTTAAGCGTACCCTGGACGCGAGGGTTGACCTTGTCCATGTCGGTGCCGAGGGCCGGCTGATCGTGGCCGATATTGCAGTGAAAAGCAAGTCGTTCCGGCTGATTGCGGTTTATGCGCCCAATGTTCAAGGTGAGCGTGTCTCTTTCTTTCGGCTGTTGGAGCCCTTCATGGTGCATTCAACACGGCTAATCTTAGTTGGGGACTGGAATGCCATCCTAACCCCCAAATGGGATAGAGGGAGGGGCGCTAGCGGGTGGAGTGGTGATCGTAGCCTGGTCAATCTTGTCGGCGATTTTGGTCTCGTCGATAGATACCGGGTCGATCACCCGGAAGGGAGCATGTGGACGTGGACGCGTAGTTGGCCCTCTACCCGGGTATCAGCGTACCTGGATAGGGTGTTAGTGAGAGAAGCCGACATAGACTTCTTAGAATGTCCAACGTTCCACTGGTTAGGCTACACGGATCACAAACTCGTTTGTGCCCGTGTGGTGTTAGATTTTAGGCCTAGGTTGGCTGGTTATTGGAAGTTCAACCAGTCCTTACTGGACAGGCGGGACTTTCGTGACCAGCTGACAAAACTAGTTCAGCGGGCGTTAATTGGGCGAGTCATTGGGAGTAAGTGGTGGGTTAGTCTTAAGGACTCCATTAGGTCTTTCGCCACCAAATATAGCCAGCGGCTCAACCTAGATAAGGCTGCGGAGGCAAAGACACTTAGAGCTAATTTCGCCCGGGCGGAGGCTGGTGGGGATTCCCTAGAAATAGCCTTAGCCAGGGAGGCCCTGGAGCGTTCGACTAGCGGGCGCTACATGGGCCAGGTAATTAGGGCTAAGTTAAGCAAGATGTCTTCCGAAGCTGTGAAAATGGGCGCGGAACTGCGCAAGGAAGAAATTCGCCGAGCCGGCGACCGGTACATTCGAGAGGTACGCGACCCGGAGGGACATCTCCTTAGGTCGACCGACGACATGTGCGAGGCGTTCCGGCAGCATTTCGAACACCGATTTACCAAGGAGCCTGGTCTCCGTGACGAGGACTTTCGCAGCTATTTGGCTGACTTTCCCCGGCTTTTGCCGGCTGAAGCGGCTAGCTGCGAAGGGGAGATTACGGAGGACGAAATCTACGTGGCTTTGAAGAAGGTCGGCAGTGGCAAGTCGCCAGGTTTGGATGGTTTGCCCTATGAATTGTACTTGAGGATGTCGCACCTTTTTGTCCCGCTCTTGGCAGTCGTGTTCAACCACTGGTTTCGGCAGGGGTCCATCCCCGGTCGGATCACCAGGGGCGTGATCACGCTGTTGAGAAAAGGCAAGAAGGTTGGGAGGGAACTAGACGATTACAGGCCCATAACTCTGCTAAACACAGAGTTAAAGATTTTGGCCAAGATCCTGACGAATCGCTTGCAGCTAGTTGCCGAGTCTCTGTTGGAACCGGATCAGACTTGTTCTGTGAAGGGGAGAACAATTCAGAGCAACCTGCACTTGATTCGCACGATCATAGAGGGTGTAGAAGACGACGATGAGGCCGCGCTGATCAATTTAGATCAGTCCAAGGCATTTGATAGGATTGACCATGGCTACCTGGCTGCTGTCCTGCAGGCCGCCGGATTCAAACCCGACTTCAGCCGCTGGATTAGCCTTCTGTATCGCTCCCCCGGGCTGTGGTACAGGTGAACGGGAAGCTGTCGGGCGCTTTCGCGCTGTCTAGGTCGGTCCGACAGGGTTGTCCACTGTCTTCTCCTTTCCTTTATGTCTTGGCGTTGGAGCCCCTCCTTCGCCGGCTAAGGGACGAGACTGGCAGTCCGGTCCTGCGTGGAATTGAAGTCCCTGGCGGAGCTCGAGCCAGGGTTTCTGCGTACGCCGATGACGTAACGACCTTTGTGTCCTCCCGCAGGGACATAGAGGCGGTACACCAGGCGCTTGTACGGTACGAGGAAGGTGACGGGGCCAGAATTAACTGCGACAAGTCATCCGGCTTGCGGTTAGGTGCCTGGAAGGGGAGTTTCCTCCCGGGGCCCTTCAACTGGACGGACGGGCCGGTCAAGCTCCTCGGGTTGGTTCGGTCCGGACTTACGGCTGAAAAAACTGGTCAAGTACTGGCAAGGTCGGCGCGTCGGTCAAAGATTTGGCGTCGACGGGGTCTCTCCGTGAAGGGCTTGGCGGAGGTGTGTAACACATACCTCTTTCCCATGATCCTTTACCGGCTGTCAATCACCACTTTGTGACGATCATGAGAAGGCGCTCGAGCGTTTTACTATTCTCCTGTCTTTGGAGAGGACGCAAACACATGGTCGACAAGGGAGTCTGTTGCCTCCGTCCGTGTCAAGGGTCTGGGGATGCCTTACGCCGGGGAGCCACGTGCTCGCTTCGAGTTGGCATTCCTCAGGCGCGCGTTAGAAGATCGGTTGCTTGCGAAGAGGGTGATGAGGACATGTTCCCTTGCCTTACCATCACGCCCCCGACCCTATGGCTGACCGTCCAGGCCTTGGGTGCGACCGAAATTCCTCCTCGAATGTCTGGCGGCTTTACAGGCCATTCCACGGTCCAGTGACCTTTCACAGCCTAGGAAAATCTTCTATCGGGGATTAGTGGAGGGCGCCGTGAAGGATAAGCTGTGGAGTAAGCTCGGCATGTCGAGTGGATACCACTCTCCGATGGTCTTGGGCACTTGGTGCGGACTGGCTCAGCAACTCTGAGTTTTCTCTGACCTGGCGATTGGCTCGGAATGGTTTGTCTCTCAATGACAAGCGTTTCGCAATGGGCCTGGCGGATTTGCCAGATTGTGAACGTTGCAACGGAATTAAGGAGACGTCTGCGCACGCCTTCTTCCATTGTTCGCGCGTTCGCCCGTTGTGGGCGTGTCGGCGAGTTGACTGCTCGTATCGCGCCGCGAGCTCGTGCTCATTGATCGCGCATACGCTGTGGACAATGTGTTGCCCCCGTACTCTGGAGTGAAGCGGATGGTGTTTCTGACGCTGCTGGCCTCGGCTAGAATGGTGATATGGACGACGCGACTGGAGGAAGTCTTGCGGGGGCGGCCGTCTTTCGGATCAGGATCTAATCCGATATTTTGAGCACCAGCTCAAATGAGGTGGGGCGGACGGAAACGGCTGCACCCGACAGACTTTTGCGAAAGGTGGATACATGCAGCGAGCCTGGTTCGTGTGACGGGCTAGCCTTGATTTTCTTTTTTAGATCTGCTAATCACATCGAGGGGGATTCATACCGGAACCCTTCCCGTGGTTAAGGTAGAAATTCTTTTGTGTACCTAGTTAATGTAGGTGTATAGGTTGTCCTAGCCTGTTCCCGGCTCCAATGCTTTTGTTATGATCAATTCAGGGATCCTTTGTCCATCGTTATTTTGTCCCGTTTTACTCTCGCTGGGTCAGCCTTATATATTCCCCAGTCCAATTTATTTTTAACCTGCTTCTCCCATCCCCTGTGAAAAGAGAGCTACTTGATTTTGCCTTTTAAGGCAGAATACAGTGGCCTCTTTAATTGTGAGGGTGTGTTTGAGAATCCTTACTAACACTATGTATATGTTTTCATTTGACATTGTTTTTGTTTTAGGGATTTTTGTTTCTTCATTCCCCCTTCCCATTATGTCATTTCATGTATAAATTTTTAAATCTATTTTTGTATTATATTTGTAAATAGTTACAAATTTTTATGTACATTTGGGGCGTTTTGTAGGTCCCTGGTATGGAGTTTGCGGTATTTTGGTGTACGATATGTATGAGTGTTGATGGACAAATTCTTATGGTGATTGAGAAAATTGTAACGTATGTATGGGTCGTGAATCCGATTAGCTAGGTATAAGATAGTGTACTGAAGACCACCCCAAGTTTTGTTCCCCCTCCCATTTTTCGGCCTTGTGCCATAATTCTTTGTATTTAAAGAATAAATAAAACTAGCCATTTCCTACCAATCTTGTGTTGTGTGGTAAATGGCAGAGGATCAAAGTGTAGTATCTGTTCCATAGTGATATTTACTAGCTCTTTGTTTCCTGGACAATTGTGTTCCAGCCTAAGTTTATTGCTCAGGCCCGCGCAAAAGTAGCGGTAAAACGCGAAACGCCGGAAGACAAGCGTCCGTGGTTCGGCCTCTTGGGAGGCATGGCCTCGGAAGGGCCTGGGGAAGTAGTTCCTCCCACCACGGCCTCGGTGGGAGGAAAGGAGGGTGACTGGCAACTACCGCCACGGGAGTCACCCTCCGTAGCGTCCGTAGCAGCAGCAGCATCCCCCCAAACCATCAACCTCGGGGTGGACAGGGGGAAAGATCGTTATGAAGAATGAAGATTTTTATGACGAGATGAAAGCGAAATATGCGCAGTACATTAAGGGAACTGAGCTAGTCTCAGTTCCGGAACAACTAGCGCAAATAGAAGTGCGGATCATCACGCTGATAACGAAGGATATTAAGACGCACAAATTGGTGGGAGTAACCAGAGAAGTTTTTGAGGAGGCGTTATCAGCTCTGAAACTAAATGCTAGGGCCGTGGCGAGGAAGAGCAATGCCATGTGGGACGTCCTGCTGGCTTCAGCGGACGAAGCCAAAAGACTAATTGGGGTAGTTCTGGAGACAAAAACGCTCCAACTCCACACTGAGTATATGGGGACCAAAAAAATCAAGGTTACCCTGCATGGCGTCCCCATGGACATTGCGGAGGACCACATAGGTGCCTTTTTCGCCCATTATGGAAAGGTGGCCTGTGTTTCCTCGCTGCGGTCCAGAGCAGGTATCTTGACAGGCGACATGACCCTGCAGGTGACTATAACGAAGGAAAACATTCCCAAAATTCCTAACATCCTCACCTGCAGGGGTCGCGTAATATTCATAATTGTTGAAGGAAGAAAACCGTGCTGTTGGGTCTGCGGGGCGGCGGAACATGTAGCAAAAACCTGCCCCACCAAGAATCCTGCCCCAAAGGCCCAACCAGCCAAGCAGCCACAGCAGGAGCAAGGCAAACCGAAGACGGCAACACCAAAGACGGCATCACCAGCACCGGCTCCAGCTGCCAACAAGGAAGGCGAATGGCAGGTGGTAGGCAGGAAGAAGAATAAAACACCATCCCCGGCGAAGGTGCTGCCACCTGCCAAAACGCCGGCTAAGATGAAGGAGACCCCGGTGAAGGAGACACCGGTGAAGAGGTCGCCAGCCCAACCGGAAAGGGGTTCCCGTAAGGAAAAGAGCCCCGCACCCAATATGGAGATGGAGGTGGATAGGGCAGCGTCTCTCAAACGTGGGAGAGACGAGGAAGCGGAGGAAGAGCACGACAGCCCAAAGTCCCGGCGGAGAAGCAGGAGCAGAGAGAGAAAAGTGCACAAAGAGAAATGCTCGTCTCTACCGGTGTCCCCCGTAAGAAGGACTTATGCGGACAAGGCAAGAAGCCTTCCCGCTTCCCCGCTTAAGGCTTCCCAGTCCCCAGTTTTTAAACTGACCCCCTTGGCAAAAGCTAGTGCCATAACTCCTACTCCCCTCCCCTTCTCCTACTCCCACTCCCTCTCGGGCTAAGAAAAAAAATGCCCTCCCGCGTGGGGATGCCCTGATGAAGGTTCCAGAAAATATTTCGGAGGAGTGGTCTTCCCAGCGACGAAGGCTACTGAAGCCTCTTTTAAAATTGACCTCTGTGAAGGGTCTCTCTACGGAAGACCCGAGGAACTTTGCCCAGGCCCCAGGTGTCATCACCCTGGTTAGGAATACCGGGGGGAACCTGCGGGTCTGGGACCATATCGCAGAGGTCCAGAAGCATTATACCAATTTAAATATGGTCAAAGAACATTCACCAGAGCTAAGAAAAATGGCTAAAAATTGTTCGGGGAGGTTCCCCGTATTACTCCACCCCTGCTTATATAGGGTGGTAAAATTAATTTATCCAACGGACGTCGGCGGTATTGTCCTGGACGGACGAATTACGTCCGATATAGGTACAGGGTCCCTAGGACAGGCCGTCGGGGTCCCAGCCACCAGAGATTTTTTCCCCGTATGTGATTAGAGCCGTTGTTGCATGTTTTTTCTTGTTCTCTTTTCAGGCCTAAGAAATGTCTATCAAGATAGCCAGTTTGAATGCGTATGGCCTGAGGGATCGGGGCAAGGCGGCTCGCCTGCTTCGTGACCTCTTGTCGTACGGCGTGGATGTGGCCGCGATCCAAGAGACTCACTTTGTTTGCGAAGTCGACTCGTGTGTGCTGGATGACGACTTTGTCGTTTATTCAGCATATGGGAGCCGGCGGGCCAGAGGTGTTTCTTTGCTGGTTAAGCGTACCCTGGACGCGAGGGTTGACCTTGTCCATGTCGGTGCCGAGGGCCGGCTGATCGTGGCCGATATTGCAGTGAAAAGCAAGTCGTTCCGGCTGATTGCGGTTTATGCGCCCAATGTTCAAGGTGAGCGTGTCTCTTTCTTTCGGCTGTTGGAGCCCTTCATGGTGCATTCAACACGGCTAATCTTAGTTGGGGACTGGAATGCCATCCTAACCCCCCAAATGGGATAGAGGGAGGGGCGCTAGGCGGGTGGAGTGGTGATCGTAGCCTGGTCAATCTTGTCGGCGATTTTGGTCTCGTCGATAGATACCGGGTTGATCATCCGGAAGGGAGCATGTGGACGTGGACGCGTAGTTGGCCCTCTACCCGGGTATCAGCGTACCTGGATAGGGTGTTAGTGAGAGAAGCCGACATAGACTTCTTAGAATGTCCAACGTTCCACTGGTTAGGCTACACGGATCACAAACTCGTTTGTGCCCGTGTGGTGTTAGATTTTAGGCCTAGGTTGGCTGGTTATTGGAAGTTCAACCAGTCCTTACTGGACAGGCGGGACTTTCGTGACCAGCTGACAAAACTAGTTCAGCGGGCGTTAATTGGGCGAGTCATTGGGAGTAAGTGGTGGGTTAGTCTTAAGGACTCCATTAGGTCTTTCGCCACCAAATATAGCCAGCGGCTCAACCTAGATAAGGCTGCGGAGGCAAAGACACTTAGAGCTAATTTCGCCCGGGCGGAGGCTGGTGGGGGATTCCCTAGAAATAGCCTTAGCCAGGGAGGCCCTGGAGCGTTCGACTAGCGGGCGCTACATGGGCCAGGTAATTAGGGCTAAGTTAAGCAAGATGTCTTCCGAAGCTGTGAAAATGGGCGCGGAACTGCGCAAGGAAGAAATTCGCCGAGCCGGCGACCGGTACATTCGAGAGGTACGCGACCCGGAGGGACATCTCCTTAGGTCGACCGACGACATGTGCGAGGCGTTCCGGCAGCATTTCGAACACCGATTTACCAAGGAGCCTGGTCTCCGTGACGAGGACTTTCGCAGCTATTTGGCTGACTTTCCCCGGCTTTTGCCGGCTGAAGCGGCTAGCTGCGAAGGGGAGATTACGGAGGACGAAATCTACGTGGCTTTGAAGAAGGTCGGCAGTGGCAAGTCGCCAGGTTTGGATGGTTTGCCCTATGAATTGTACTTGAGGATGTCGCACCTTTTTGTCCCGCTCTTGGCAGTCGTGTTCAACCACTGGTTTCGGCAGGGGTCCATCCCCGGTCGGATCACCAGGGGCGTGATCACGCTGTTGAGAAAAGGCAAGAAGGTTGGGAGGGAACTAGACGATTACAGGCCCATAACTCTGCTAAACACAGAGTTAAAGATTTTGGCCAAGATCCTGACGAATCGCTTGCAGCTAGTTGCCGAGTCTCTGTTGGAACCGGATCAGACTTGTTCTGTGAAGGGGAGAACAATTCAGAGCAACCTGCACTTGATTCGCACGATCATAGAGGGTGTAGAAGACGACGATGAGGCCGCGCTGATCAATTTAGATCAGTCCAAGGCATTTGATAGGATTGACCATGGCTACCTGGCTGCTGTCCTGCAGGCCGCCGGATTCAAACCCGACTTCAGCCGCTGGATTAGCCTTCTGTATCGCTCCCCCCGGGCTGTGGTACAGGTGAACGGGAAGCTGTCGGGCGCTTTCGCGCTGTCTAGGTCGGTCCGACAGGGTTGTCCACTGTCTTCTCTCCTTTATGTCTTGGCGTTGGAGCCCCTCCTTCGCCGGCTAAGGGACGAGACGGGCAGTCCGGTCCTGCGTGGAATTGAAGTCCCTGGCGGAGCTCGAGCCAGGGTTTCTGCGTACGCCGATGACGTAACGACCTTTGTGTCCTCCCGCAGGGACATAGAGGCGGTACACCAGGCGCTTGTACGGTACGAGAAGGTGACAGGGGCCAGAATTAACTGCGACAAGTCATCCGGCTTGCGGTTAGGTGCCTGGAAGGGAGTTTCCCTCCCGGGGCCCTTCAGCTGGACGGACGGGCCGGTCAAGCTCCTCGGAGTTTGGTTCGGTCCGGACTTACAGCTGGAGAAAAACTGGTCAGAAGTACTGGCAAAGGTCGGCGCGTCGGTCAAGATTTGGCGTCGACGGGGTCTCTCCGTGAAGGGCTTGGCGGAGGTGTGTAACACATACCTCTTTCCCATGATCCTTTACCGGCTGTCAGTACTTCCCCTTTGTGACGATCATGAGAAGGCGCTCGAGCGTTTGCTATTCTCCTGTCTTTGGAGAGGACGCAAACACATGGTCGACAAAGGAGTCTGTTGCCTCCGTCCGTGTCAAGGGGGTCTGGGGATGCCACACTTGAGGAGCCACGTGCTCGCTTCAAGGTTGGCATTCCTCAGGCGCGCGTTAGAGGAAGATCGGTTGCTTGCGGGGGTAGTGAGGGACATGTTCCCTTGCCTTACCATCACGCCCCCGACCCTATGGCTGACCGTCAGGCCTTGGGTGCGACCGAAATTCCTCCTCGAATGTCTGGCGGCTTTACAGGCCATTCCACGGTCCAGTGACCTTTCACAGCCTAGGAAAATCTTCTATCGGGGATTAGTGGAGGGCGCCGTGAAGGATAAGCTGTGGAGTAAGCTCGGCATGTCGAGAGTGGAGTACCGCTCTCATTGGTCTTGGGCGCCAGGTGCGGACTGGCTCAGCAACTCTGAGTTTTCTCTGACCTGGCGATTGGCTCGGAATGGTTTGTCTCTCAATGACAAGCGTTTCGCAATGGGCCTGGCGGATTTGCCAGATTGTGAGCGTTGCAACCTTGGAATTAAGGAGACGTCTGCGCACGCCTTCTTCCATTGTTCGCGCGTTCGCCCGTTGTGGGCGCGTGTCGGCGAGTTGACTGCTCGTATCGCGCCGCGGGAGCTCGTGCTCATTGATCGCGCATACGCTGTGGACAATGTGTTGCCTCCGTACTCTGGAGTGAAGCGGATGGTGTTTCTGACGCTGCTGGCCTCGGCTAGAATGGTGATATGGACGACGCGACTGGAGGAAGTCTTGCGGGGCGGCCGTCTTTCGGATCAGGATCTAATCCGATATTTTGAGCACCAGCTCAAAATGAAGATTAGAACTGAACGGAAACGGCTGCACCCGACAGACTTTTGCGAAAGGTGGATACATGCAGCGAGCCTGGTTCGTGTGACCGGGGCTAGCCTTGATTTTCTTTTTTAGATCTGCTAATCACATCGGGGGGGATTCCTTTGGAACCCTTCCCGTGGTTAAGGTAGAAATTCTTTTGTGTACCTAGTTAATGTGAGTGTATGGGTTGTCCTAGCCTGTTCCCGGCTCCAATGCTTTTGTTATGATCCAGTTCGAGATCCCCTTTGTCCATCGTTATTTTGTCCCGTTTTACTCTCGGCTGGGTCAGCCTTATATATTCCCCAGTCCAATTTATTTTTAACCTGCTTCTCCCATCCCCTGTAGAAAGAGAGCTACTTGATTTTGCCTTTTAAGGCAGAATACAGTGGCCTCTTTAATTATGAGGGTGTGTTTGGGTCTTACTAACACTATGTATATGTTTTCATTTGACATTGTTTTTGTTTTGGGGATTTTTGCTTTCTTCATTCCCCCTTCCCATCATGTCATTTCATGCACAAATTTTTAAATCTATTTTTGTATTATATTTGTAAATAGTCACAAATTTTGATGTACATTTGGGGCGTTTTGTAGGTCCCTGGTATGGTTTTTGCGGTATTTTGGTGTACGATATGTATGAGTGTTGATGGACAAATTCTTATGGTGATTGAGAAAATTGTAACGTGTGTATGGGTCGTGAATCCGATTAGCTAGGTATAAGATAGAGTACTGAAGACCACCCCAAGTTTTGTACCCCCACCCATTTTTCGGCCTTGTGCCATAATTCTTTGTAATTAAAGAATAAATAAAACTAGCCATTTCCTACCAATCTTGTGTTGTGTGGTAAATGGCAGAGGATCAAAGTGTAGTATCTGTTCCATAGTGATATTTACTAGCTCTTTGTTTCCTGGACAATTGTGTTCCAGCCTAAGTTTATTGCTCAGGCCCGCGCAAAAGTAGCGGTAAAACGCGAAACGCCGGAAGACAAGCGTCCGTGGTTCGGCCTCTTGGGAGGCATGGCCTCGGAAGGGCCTGGGGAAGTAGTTCCTCCCACCACGGCCTCGGTGGGAGGAAAGGAGGGTGACTGGCAACTACCGCCACGGGAGTCACCCTCCGTAGCGTCCGTAGCAGCAGCAGCATCCCCCAAACCATCAACCTCGGGGTGGACAGGGGGAAAGATCGTTATGAAGAATGAAGATTTTTATGACGAGATGAAAGCGAAATATGCGCAGTACATTAAGGGAACTGAGCTAGTCTCAGTTCCGGAACAACTAGCGCAAATAGAAGTGCGGATCATCACGCTGATAACGAAGGATATTAAGACGCACAAATTGGTGGGAGTAACCAGAGAAGTTTTTGAGGAGGCGTTATCAGCTCTGAAACTAAATGCTAGGGCCGTGGCGAGGAAGAGCAATGCCATGTGGGACGTCCTGCTGGCTTCAGCGGACGAAGCCAAAAGACTAATTGGGGTAGTTCTGGAGACAAAAACGCTCCAACTCCACACTGAGTATATGGGGACCAAAAAAATCAAGGTTACCCTGCATGGCGTCCCCATGGACATTGCGGAGGACCACATAGGTGCCTTTTTCGCCCATTATGGAAAGGTGGCCTGTGTTTCCTCGCTGCGGTCCAGAGCAGGTATCTTGACAGGCGACATGACCCTGCAGGTGACTATAACGAAGGAAAACATTCCCAAAATTCCTAACATCCTCACCTGCAGGGGTCGCGTAATATTCATAATTGTTGAAGGAAGAAAACCGTGCTGTTGGGTCTGCGGGGCGGCGGAACATGTAGCAAAAACCTGCCCCA
>JBBBDQ010026195.1:0-17154 GCA_037127315.1 Ascarosepion bandense | reverse complement strand
TTATTTTTGTTCTCACGTAAGAAAGAGCAAATGAAAAGATTCGAAATTAACAAAATGAAGCAGCCATTAAACACTTCTATCTTCCTTTTTGTCTCTCTTTCATTCGTATCTGTTGTTTTTGTTCTCACGTAAGAAAGAGCAAATGAAAAGATTCGAAATTAACAAAATGAAGCAGCCATTAAACACTTCTATCTTCCTTTTTGTCTCTGTTTCATTCGTATCTGTTGTTTTTGTTCTCATGTAAGAAAGAGCAAATGAAAAGTTTCGAAATTAACAAAATGAAGCAGCCATTAAACACTTCTATCTCCCTTTTTGTCTCTCTTTCATTCGTATCTGTTGTTTTCTTCTCATGTAAGAAAGAGCAAATGAAAAGATTCGAAATTAACAAAATGAAGCAGCCATTAAACACTTCTATCTCCCTTTTTGTCTCTCTTTCATTCGTATCTGTTGTTTTTCTTCTCATGTAAGAAAGAGCAAATGAAAAGATTCGAAATTAACAAAATGAAGCAGCCATTAAACACTTCTAACTTCCTTTTTGTCTCCTCTTCTTTCATTCGTATCTGTTGTTTTTGTTCTCACGTAAGAAAGAGCAATGAAAAGATTCGAAATTAACAAAATGAAGCAGGCATTAAACACTTTATCTCCCTTTTTCTTTTCTTTTCATTCATATCTGTTGTTTTTCTTCTCATGTAAGAAAGAGCAAAATGAAAGATTCGAAATTAACAAAATGAAGCAGCCATTAAAACACTTCTATCTCCTTTTTTGTCTCTTTTCATTCGTATTCATGTTGTTTTTCTTCTCATGGTGTAAGAAAGAGCAAATGAAAAGATTCGAAATTAACAAAAAATGAAGCTGTTAATAAATTTCCTATCTCCTTTTTGTCTCTCTTTTCATTCGTATCTGTTTTTTTCTTCTCATGTAAGAAAGAGCAAATGAAAAGATTCGAAATTAACAAAATGAAGCAGCCATTAAACACTTCTATCTTCTCCTTTTTCTCTCTTTCATTCATATCTGTTGTTTGTTCTCATGAAGAGAGCAATGAAAGATTCGAAATTAACAAAAAATGAAGTGAAAGCCATTAACCAATTCTATCTTCCTTTTTGTCTTCTTCATTCGTATCTGTTGTTTTTGTTCTCACGTAAGAAAGAGCAAATGAAAAGATCTAAATTAACAAAATGGTAGCCATTAAACATTTCTATCTCCCCTTTTTCTTCATTCGTATCAAGGTATATTAGTTGTTCATGTAAGAAAGAGCAAATGAAAAGATTCGAAATTAACAAAATGAAGCAGCCATTAACCACTTCTATCTTTTGTCTCTCTTTCATCTGCATCTGTTGTTTTTGTTCTCACGTAAGAAAGAGCAAATGAAAAGATTCGAAATTAACAAATGAAGCAGCCATTAAACACTTCTATCTCCTTTTTTTCTTTCTTTCATTCATATCTGTTGTTTTTCTTTCATGTAAGAAAGAGCAATGAAAAGTTTCGAAATTAACAAAATGAAGCAGCCATTAAACACTTCTATCTCCCTTTTTGTCTCACTTTCGTTCGTATCTGTTGTTTTTCTCTTCTCATGTAAGAAAGAGCAAATGAAAAGATTCGAAATTGTAAAAATGAAGCAGCTATTAAACACTTCTATCTTCCTTTTTGCCCTCTTTCATTCGTATCTGCTGTTTTTGTTCTCACGTAAGAAAGAGCAAATGAAAAGTTTCGAAATTAACAAAATGAAGCAGCCATTAAACACTTCTATCTTCCTTTTTTGTCTCTCTTTCTCTATTCGTATCTGTTCTCATGTAAGAAAGAGCAAATGAAAAGATTCGAAATTAACAAAATGAAGCAGCCATTAAACATTCTCATCTTCCTTTTTGTCTCTCTTCATTCGTATCTGTTGTTTTTGTTCTCAATGCAAGAAAGAGCAAAAGAAAAGATTCGGAAATTAACAAAATGAAGCAGCCATTAACCACTTCTATCTTCCTTGGTCTCTCTTTCTATTCGTATCTGTTGTTTTTGTTCTCACGTAAGAAAGAGCAAATGAAAGATTCGAACAACAAAATGAAGCAGCCATTAGCATTTTCATTCCCTTTTTGTCTCTCTTTCATTCGTATCTGTTGTTTTTGTTCTCATGTAAGAAAGAGCAAATGAAAAGATTCGAAATTAACAAAATGAAGCAGCCATTGGCCTCTATCTTCCTTTTTGTCTCTTCTTCATTCGTATCTGTTGTTTTTGTTTTCAAGGAAGAAGAGCAAAATGAAAAGATTCGAAATTAACAAAATGAAGCAGCCATTAAACACTTCTATCTCCCTTTTGTCTCTCTTCATTCGTATCTGTTGTTTTCGTTCTCATGTAAGCAGAGCAAATGAAAAGATTCGAAATTAACAAAATGAAGCAGCCATTAAACACTTCTTATCTTCCTTTTTGTCTCTTCATTCGTGTATCTGTTGTTTTTAATTTCATGTAAGAAAGAGCAAATGAAACATCTGAAATTAACAAAATGAAGCAGCTATTAAACACTTCTCATCTCCCTTTTGTCTTTCTTTCATTCATATCTGTTGTTTCTCTTCTCATGTAAGAAAGAGCAAATGAAAAGTTTGAAATTAACAAAAATGAAGCAGCCATTAAATACTTCTCGACTTTTTTGTCTCACTTTCGTTCGTATCTGTTGTTTTTCTTCTCATGTAAGAAAGAGCAAATGAAAAGATTCGAAATTAACAAAATGAAGCAGCCATTAAACACTTCCTATCTTTCTCACCCTCTCTTTCATTCGTATCTGTTTTGTTCTCACGTAAGAAAGAGCAATGAAAAGATTCGAAATTAACAAATGAAGCAGCCATTAACTACTTTATCTTCCCCTTTGTATCTCTTCATTCGCTGTGTGTATCTGTTGTTTTTGTTTCTACGTAAGAAAGAGCAAATGAAAAGATTCTAAAATTAACAAAATGAAGCAGCACACTTCTATCTCCTTTTTGTCTCTCTTTCATTCGTATCTGTTTTGTTCTCATGTAAGAAAGAGCAAATGAAAAGATTCGAAATTAACAAAATGAAGCAGCCATTAAACACTTCCTATCTTCCTCTTTTTGTCTCTTCATTCGTATCTGTTGTTTTTGTTTACAAGAAAGAGCAAATGAAAGATTCGAAATTAACAAATGAAGCAGCCATTAAACACTTTCTATCTCCTCGTCTTTCTTTCATTCGTATCTGTTGTTTTTGTTCTCAGAAAGAGCAAATGAAAAAGTTTCGAAATTAACAAAATGAAGCAGCCATTAAACACTTCTATCTTCCTTTGTCTCTTCATCTGTATCTGTTTTTGTTCTCATGTAAGAAAGACAAATGAAAAGATTCGAAATTAACAAAATGAAGCAGCCATTAAACACTTCTCTCATCTCCCTTTTGTCTCTCTTCATTCGTATCTGTTGCTTTCCTCATGTAAGAAAGAGCAAATGAAAAAAGTTTCGAAATTAACAAAATGAAGCAGCCATTAAACACTTCTCATCTTCCTTTTGTCTCTTTCATTCCCATCTGTTGTTTTGTTTCCATGTAAGAAAGAGCAAATGAAAAGATACGAAATTAACAAATGAAGCAGCCATTAAACACTTCTATCTTCCTTTTTGTCTCTCTTTTCATTCGTATCTGTTTTTTTTCTTCTCACGTAAGAAAGAGCAAAATGAAAAGATTCGAATAATGCAACAGCGAGCTATTAACCACTTCTATCTTCCTTTTTGTCCTCTTCTTTTCGTATCTGTTGTTTTTGTTCTCAGAAGAAAGAGCAATGAAAAGATTCGAAATTAACAAAATGAAGCAGCCATTAAACACTTCTATCTCCTTTTGTCTCTCTTTCATTCGTATCTGTTGCTGTTTTGTTCTCATGTAAGAAAGAGCAAATGAAAAGATTCGAAATTAACAAAATGAAGCAGCTACTTCTATCTTCCTTTTTGTCTCTCTTTCATTCGTATCTGTTGTTTTCGTTCTCATGTAAGAAAGAGCAAATGAAAAGATTCGAAATTAACAAAATGAAGCAGCCATTAAACACTTCTATCTCCCTTTTTGTCTTTCTCTTTTCATTCGTATCTGTTGTTTTTCTTCTCATGTAAGAAAGAGCAAATGAAAAGTTTCCGAAATTAACAAAATGAAGTGCCATTAGAAAACTTCTATCTTCCTTTTTTGTCTCTCTTTCATTCGTATTCGTTGTTTTTGTTCTCATGTAAGAAAGAGCAAATGAAAAGATTCGAAATTAACAAAATGAAGCAGCCATTAAACACTTCTATCTCTTTTTTTGTCTCTCTTTCATTCGTATCTGTTGTTTTTCTTCTCATGTAAGAAAGAGCAAATGAAAAGATTCGAAATTAACAAAATGAAACAATAAACACTTCTATCTTCCTTTTTGTCTCTCTTTCATTCGTATCTGTTGTTTTTGTTCTCATGTAAGAAAGAGCAAATGAAGAGATACGAAATTAACAAATGTAGCTGTTACTAAACACTTCTATCTTCCTTTTTGTCTCTCTTTCATTCGTATCTGTTGTTTTTCTTTCTCACGTAAGAAAGAGCAAATGAAAAGATTCGAAATTAACAAAATGAAGCAGCCATTAACTACTTATCTTCCTTTTTTGTCTCTCTTTCATTCGTATCTGTTGTTTTTCTTCCTCATGAAGAAAGAGCAAATGAAAAGATTCGAAATTAACAAAAATGAAGCAGCCATTAAACACTTCTATCTTCCTTTTTGTCTCTCTTCATTCGTATCTGTTGTTTTTGTTCTTCCCTACAAGAAAGACAAATGAAAAGATTTGAAATTAACAAAATGAAGCAGCCATTAAACACTTCTATCTCTCTTTTGTCTCTCTTTCATTCGTATCTGTTGTTTTTCTTTCTCATGTAAGAAAGAGCAAATGAAAAGAATTTGAAATTAACAAAATGAAGCAGCCATTAAACACTTTTATCTCCTTTTGTCTCTCTTTCATTCATATCTGCTTGTTCTCATAAAGCAGAGCAAACAAAAGATTCGAAATTAACAAAATGAAGCAGCCATTAAACAGTTCTATCTTCCTTTTTGCCTTCTTCATTCGTATCTGTTGTTTTTGTTCTCATGTAAGAAAGAGCAATGAAAAGATTCGAAATTAACAAAAATGAAGCAGCCATTAAACACTTCTATCTTCCTTTTGCCCTCTTCATTTGCATCTGCTGTTTTTGTTCTCTGGCAAAAGAAAGAGCAAAATGAAAAGTTTCGAAATTAACAAAATGGGCAGCCACAAATATCATTCTCCTTTTGTCTTCTTTTCATTCGTATCTGTTCTTTTTGTTCTCATGTAAGAAAGAGCAAATGAAAAGATACGAAATTAACAAAATGAAGCAGCCATTAAACACTTCTCTCTTTCCTTTTGTCTCTCTTCATTCGTATTCGTTGTTTTTCTTCTCACGTAAGAAAGAGCAAAATGAAAAGATTCGAAATTAACAAATGAAGCAGCCATTAAACACTTTCATCTTCCTTTTTGTCTCTCTTTCATTTCGTATCTGTTGTTTTTGTTCTCATGTAAGAAAGAGCAAATGAAAAGATTCGAAATTAACAAAATGAAGCAGCCATTAAACACTTCTATCTTCCTTTATTCTCTTTCTATTCGTATCTGTTGTTTTTGTTCTCATGGGAAGAAAGAGCAAAATGAAAAGATTCGAAATTAACAAAATGAAGCAGTCATTAAACACTTCTATCTCCCCTTTAATTTCTTCATTCGTATCTGTTATTTTTGTTCTCATGTAAGAAAGAGCAAATGAAAAGATTCGAAATTAACAAATGAAGCAGCCATTAAACACTTCTATCTTCCTTTTTGTTCTTCATTCGTATCTGTTTTTGTTCTCATGTAAGAAAGAGCAAATGAAAAGATTCGAAATTAACAAAATGAAGCAGCCATTAAACACTTTATCTTCCTTTTTGTCTCTCTTTCATTCGTATCTGTTGTTTTTGTTCTCATGTAAGAAAGAGCAAAATGAAAATATTCGAAATTAACAAAATGAAGCAGCCATTAAACACTTCTTATCTCCCTTTTGTCTCTCTTTCATTCGTATCTGTTGTTTTTCCGCGTAAGAAAGAGCAAATGAAAAGATTCGAAATTAACAAAATGAAGCAGCCATTAAACACTTTCATCTCCCTTTTGTCTCTCTTTCATTCGTATCTGTTGTTTTTGTTCTCATGCAAGAAAGAGCAACAAGATTCGAAATTAACAAAAATGAAGCAGCCATTAAACACTTCTATCTTCCTTTATTCCCTTCTTCTTCATTCGTATCTGTTGTTTTTGTTCTCAGGTAAGAAAGAGCAAATGAAAGATTCGAAATTAACAAATGAAGCAGCCATTAAACACTTTATCTCCCTTTTGTCTTCTTTCATTCGTATCTGTTGTTTTTCTCTTTCTCATGTAAGAAAGAGCAAATGAAAAGATTCGAATTTCAAATGAAGCAGCCATTAAACACTTTATCTTCCTTTTTTGTCTCTCTTTCATTCGTATTCGTTGTTTTTGTTCTCACGTAAGAAAGAGCAACAGCATTCGAAATTAACAAAATGAAGCAGCCATTAAACACTTCTATCTTCCTTTGTCTCTCTTCATTCGTATCTGTTTTTTTCTTCTTTACCATAAATGAAAAGATTCGAAATTAACAAAATGAAATATTGTTAACCACTTCTATCTTCCTTTTTATCTCTTTCTGTATCTGTTGTTTTTGTTTCACGTAAGAAAGAGCAAATGAAAAGATTCGAAATTAACAAAATGAAGCAGCCATTAAACACTTCTATCTTCCTTTTTGTCTTCTTCATTCGTATCTGTTAGTTTTGTTCTCACGTAAGAAAGAGCAAATGAAAAGATTCGAAAATTAACAAATGAAGCAGCCATTAAACACTTCTATCTCCCTTTTTGTCTCTCTTTTCCATTCGTATCTGTTTTTCTTCTCCATGTAAGAAAGAGCAAATGAAAAGATTCGAAATTAACAAATGAAGCAGCTTAATAAACACTTCTATCTTCCTTGTCTCTTCATTCTCGTATCTGTTGTTTTTAATTTTCATGTAAGAAAGAGAGCAAATGAAAAGATTCGAAATAATAAAATGAAGCAGCCATTAAACACTTCTATCTTCCTTTGTCTCTCTTTCATTCGTATCTGTTCTTTTTTGTTCTCATGTAAGAAAAGAGCAAATGAAAAGATACGAAAAATTAACAAAATGAAGCAGCCATTAAACACTTCTTCCTTTTGTCTCTTCTGGCCCGTATCTGTTGTTTTTCTTCTCACGTAAGAAAGAAAGTTCAGTGCATCTTTTAGAAATTAACAAAATGAAGCAGCCATTAAACACTTCTATCTTCTTTTAGTCTTCTTTTCATTCGTATCTGTTGTTTTTGTTCTCAAGGTAAGAAAGATAAATGAAAAGATTCGAAATTAACAAAAATGAAGCAGCGACAAACACTTCTATCTTCCTTTTTGTCTCTCTTTCATTCGTATCTGTTGTTTTTGTTCTCATGAAGAAAGAGCAAATGAAAAGATTCGAATGCCAACAAAATGAAGCAGCCATTAAACACTTCTATCTCCTTTTTTGTCTCTTTCATTCGTATCTGTTATTTTTGTTCTCATAAGAAAGAGCAAATATATCTGGAAATTAACAAAATGAAGGCTATTAAACACTTCTATCTTCCTTTTTGTCTCTCTTTCATTCGTATCTGTTGTTTTTGTTCTCATGTAAGAAAGAGCAAAATGAAAAGATTCGAAATTGGCAAAATGAAGCAGCCATTAAACACTCTCTATCTTTCCTTTTTGTCTTCTTCATTCTGTATCTGTTGTTTTTGTTCTCATGGGCAGCATAAATAAAGGCTCGAAATTAACAAAAATGAAGCAGCCATTAAACACTTATCTCCTTTTTTGTCTCTCTTTCATTCGTATCTGTTGTCTTCTTCTCATGTAAGAAAGAGCAAATGAAAAAGATTCGAAATTAACAAAATGAAGCAGCCATTAAACACTTCTATCTCCTTTTTGCTTCTTCATTCGTATTCGTTGTTTTTGTTCTCATGTAAGAAAGAGCAAAATGAAAAGATTCGAAATTAACAAAATGAAGCAGCCATTAAACACTTTATCTTCCTTGTCTCTCTTCATTCGTATCTGTTGTTTTTGTTCTCTGGTGGTAAGAAAGAGCAAATGAAAAGATTCGAAATTAACAAAATGAAGCAGCCATTAAACACTTCTATCTCCCTTTTTGCTTCCTCTTCATTCGTATCTGTTGTTTTTCTCTCACAAGAAAGAGCAAGTATTCGAATTTAACAAAATGAAGCAGCCATTAAACACTTCTATCTTCCTTTTTTGTCTCTCTTTCATTCGTATCTGTTGTTTTTAATTAATGCAAGAAAGAGCAAATGAAAAGATTCGAAATTAACAAATGAAGCAGCCATTAAACACTTCTATCTTCCTTTTTGTCTCTCTTCATTCGTATCTGTTTTTTTCTTCTCACGTAAGAAAGAGCAAATGAAAAGATTCGAAATTAACAAAATGAAGCAGCCATTAACCACTTCATCTTCCTTTGCCCTCTTTCTTTCGCATTCGTTGTTTTTGTTCTCACGTAAGAGAGCAAATGAAAAGATTCGAAATTAACAAAATGAAGCAGCTATTAAACATCTCTTATCTTCCTTTTTTGTCTCTCTTTCATTCGTATCTGTTGTTTTTGTTCTCACGTAAGAAAGAGCAAATGAAAAGATCTAATTAACAAAATGAAGCAGCCATTAAACACTTCTATCTCCCCTTTTTGTCTCTCTTCATTCGTATCTGTTGTTTTTCTTCTTCACAAGAAAGAGCAAATGAAAAGATTCGAAATTAACAAAATGAAGCAGCCATTAAACACTTCTATCTTCCTTTTTGTCTCTTTTCATTCGTATCTGTTGTTTTTGTTTCACGTAAGAAAGAGCAAATGAAAAGATTCGAAATTAACAAAAATGAAGCAGCTTATTAAACACTTCTATCTTTCCTTTTTGTCTTCTTCATTCGTATCTGTTGTTTTTGTTCTCACGTAAGAAAGAGCAAATGAAAAGATTCGAACAATAAAGATGCAGCCATTAAACACTTCTATCTTCCTTTTTTGTCTCTCTTTTCATTCGTATCTGTTGTTTTTGTTCTCAGTGTGAAGAAAGAGCAAATGAAAAGATTCGAACAACAAAATGAAGCAGCCATTAAACACTTCTATCTTCCTTTGTCTCTCTTTCATTCGTATCTGTTTTTGTTCTCAGGTAAGAAAGAGCAAATGAAAAGATTCGAAATTAACAAAATGAAGCAGCCATTAAACACTTCTATCTCCTTTTTTGTCTCTTTCATTCGTATCTGCTTCTTCTCATGTAAGAAAGAGCAAATGAAAAGATTCGAAATTAACAAAATGAAGCAGCCATTAAACACTTCTATCTTCCTTTTTGTCTCTCTTTCATTCGTATCTGTTGTTTTTGTTCTCACGTAAGAAAGAGCAAATGAAAAGATTCGAAATTAACAAATGAAGCAGCCATTAAACAGCTCTCTATCTTCCTTTTTTGTCTCTCTTTCATTCGTATCTGTTTTTGTTCTCACAAGAAAGAGCAAATGAAAAGTTTCGAAATTAACAAAATGATGCAGCCATTAAACACTTCTATCTTCCTTTTTGTCTCTCTTCATTCGTATCTGTTGTTTTTGTTCTCATAAGAAAGAGCAAAATGAAAAGATTCGAAATTAACAAAATGAAGCAGCTATTAAACACTTCTATCTTCCTTTGCTCTCTTTCATTCGTATCTGTTGCTTTGTTCTCGTAAGAAAGAGCAAAATGAAAAGATACGAAATTAACAAAATGAAGCTACTATTAAACACTTCTATCTTCCTTTTTGTCTCTTCTTCATTCGTGTCTGTTTTTTCTTTCTCACGTAAGAGCAAATGAAAAGATTCGAAATTAACAAAATGGTTAAGCTTATTAAACCACTTCTATCTTCCTTTTTTGTCTTCTTTTCGTGTATCTGTTGTTTTTGTTCTCACGTAAGAAAGAGCAAATGAAAAGATTCGAAACAAATGAAGCAGCCACAAACACTTCTATCTTCCGTCTCTCTTCATCTCGTATCTGTTTCCTTGTTCTCACGTAAGAAAGAGCAAAATGAAAAGTTTCGGAAATTAACAAAATGAAGCAGCCATTAAACACTTCTCATTCTTTGCTTCTTTCATTCGTATCTGTTGTTTTTGTTCTCATGTAAGAAAGAGCAAAATGAAAGATTCGAAATTAACAAAATGAAGCAGCCATTAAACACTTCTATCTCCCTTTTTGTCTCTCTTTCATTCGTATCTGTTGTTTTCTTTCTCATGTAAGAAAGAGCAAATGAAAAGATTCGAAATTAACAAAAAAATGAAGCAGCCATTAAACACTTCCTATCTCCTTTTTTGTCTTCTTTCATTCGTATCTGTTGTTTTTCTTCTCATGTAAGAAAGAGCAAATGAAAAGATTCGAAATTAACAAAATGAAGCAATAAAACACTTCCACTTTTGTCTCCTTCTGTCCGTATCTGCTATCATGTAAGAAAGAGCAATGAAAAGATTCGAAATTAACAAGATGAAGCAGCCATTAAACACTTCTATTCTTTTGTCTCTCTTTCATTCGTATCTGTTGTTTTTGTTCTCACGTAAGAAAGAGCAAATGAAAAGATTCGAAATTAACAAAATGAAGCAGCCATTAAACACTTCTATCTTCCTTTTTGTCTCTTCATTCGTATCTGTTGTTTTTGTTCTCACGTAAGAAAGAGCAAAATGAAAAGATTCGAAATTAACAAAATGATGCAGCCATTAAACACTTCTATCTTCCTTTTGTCTCTTCTTCATTCGTATCTGTTGTTTTTCTTGTTCTCATGTAAGAAAGAGCAAATGAAAGATTCGAAATTAACAAAATGAAGCAGCCAATAAACACTTCTATCTTCCTTTTTGTCTCCTCTTCATCTGTATCTGTTGTTTTTGTTCTCAGGTAAGAAAGAGCAAATGAAAAGATTCGAAATTAACAAAATGAAGCAGCTATTAAACACTTTATCTCCTTTTTTGTCTCTCTTTCATTCGTATCTGCTTCTTCTCATGTAAGAAAGAGCAAATGAAAGATTCGAAATTAACAAAATGAAGCAGCCATTAAACACTTCTATCTTCCTTTTTGTCTCTCTTTCATTCGTATCTGTTTTTGTTCTCACGTAAGAAAGAGCAAATGAAAAGATTCGAAAATTAACAAAATGAAGCAGCCATTAAACACTTCTATCTTCCTTTTTGTCTCTCCTTTCATTCGTATCTGTTGTTTTTGTTCTCACGTAAAGAAAGAGCAAATGAAAAAGATCTTTGAAATTAACAAAATGATGCAGCCATTAAACACTTCTATCTTCTCCTTTTTGTCTCTCTCTTTCATTCGTATCTGTTGTTTTTGTTCTCACAAGAAAGAGCAAATGAAAAGATTCGAAATTAACAAAATGAAGCAGCTATTAAACACTTCTATCTTTCCTTTTTGTTTCTCTCTTTCATATTCGTATCTGTTGCTGCTTGTTCTCATGTAAGAAAGAGCACGAAAAGATACGAAATTAACAAAATGAAGCAGCCATTAAACACTTCTATCTTCCTTTTTGTCTCTCTTTTCATTCGTATCTGTTTTTTTCTTCAATGTAAAGAGCAAATGAAAAGATTCGAAATTAACAAAATGAAGCAGCCATTAACCACTTCTATCTTCCTTTTTGTCTCTTTCTTTCGTATCTGTTGTTTTTGTTCTCACGTAAGAAAGAGCAAATGAAAGATCTGAAATTAACAAAATGAAGCAGCCATTAAACACTTCTATCTTCCTTTTTGCCCTCTTTCATTCGTATTCACGTTTCACTCTCACGTAAGAAAGAGCAAATGAAAGTTTCGAAATTAACAAAATGAAGCAGCCATTAAACACTTCTATCTTCCCTTTTTGTCTCTCTTTCATCTTCGTATCTGTTTTTGTTCTCATGTAAGAAAGAGCAAATGAAAAGATTCGAAATTAACAAATGAAGCAGCCATTAAACACTTCTATCTCCTTTTTGTCTCTCTTCATTCGTATCTGTTGTTTTCTCATGAAGAAAGAGCAAATGAAAGATTCGAAATTAACAAAATGAAGCAGCCATTAAACACTTTATCTCCTTTACTTTCTTCATTCGTATCTGTTGCTTTTTCTCCTTACAAGAAAGAAATGAAAAGATTCGAAATTAACAAAATGAAGCAGCTATTAAATGACTTCTATCTTCCTTGTCTCTCTTTCATTCGTATCTGTTTTTGTTCTCACGTAAGAAAGAGCAAATGAAAAAGTTTCGAAATTAACAAAATGAAGCAGCCATTAAACACTTCTCCTATCTCCCTTTTTGTCTCTCTTTCATTCGTATCTGTTGTTTTTCTTCTCATGTGTTGAAAGAGCAAATGAAAAGATTCGAAATTAAATGAAGCAGCCATTAAACACTTCTATCATCCTTTTTGCCCCCTTTCATTCGTATCTGTTTTTGTTCTCATGTAAGAAAGAGCAAATGAAAACTTTCGAAATTAACAAAATGAAGCAGCCATTAAAACACTTCTATCTCCCTTTTTGCCTCTTCATTCGTATCTGTTTTTCTTCTCATGTAAGAAAAAGAGCAAATGGAAAAGATTCGAAATTAACAAAATGAAGCAGCCATTAAACACTTCTATCTCCTTTTTGTCTCTCTTTCATTCGTATCTGTTGTTTTTCTTTCCCGCGTAAGAAAGAGCAAATGAAAAGATTCGAAATCAACAAAATGAAGCAGCCATTGAACACTTCTATCTTCCTTTTTGTCTCCTCTTTCATTCGTATCTGTTGTTTTTGTTCTCACGTAAGAAAGAGCAAATGAAGATTCGAAATTAACAAAATGAAGCAGCTAATAACACTTCTATCTCCCTTTAATTTCTTCATTCGTATCTGTTGTTTTTCTTCTCTCATGTAAGAAAGGGCAATGAAAAGTTTCGAAATTAACAAAATGAAGCAGCCATTAAACACTTCTATTCCTTTACTTTCTTCATTCGTATCTGTTGTTTTTCTTCTCATGTAAGAAAGAGCAATGAAAAGATTCGAAATTAACAAAATGAAGCAGCCATTAAACACTTCTATCTTCCTTTTTGTCTCTTCATTCGTAATTGTTGTTTTTGTTCTCATGTAAGAAAGAGCAAATGAAAAGATTCGAAATTAACAAAATGAAGCAGCCATTAAACACTTCTATCTTCCTTTTTGTCTCTCTTTCATTCGTATTCATGTTTTTGCTCTCACGTAAGAAAGAGCAAATGAAAAGATTCGAAATTAACAAAATGAAGCAGCCATTAAACACTTCTATCTTTCCTTTTTTGTCTCTTCATTCGTATCTGTTGCCTTTGCTCTCACGTAAGAAAGAGCAAATGAAAAGTTTCGAAATTAACAAAATGAAGCTAGCCATTAAACACCCCTATCTTCCTTTTTGCCCTTTCATCTCGTATCTGTTGTTTTTGTTCTTACAAGAAAGAGCAAATGAAAAGATCTGGAAATTAACAAAATGAAGCAGCCATTAAACACTTCTATCTCCTTTTTGTCTCTCTTCATTCGTATCTGTTGTTTTCTCTCATGTAAGAAAGAGCAAATGAAAAGATTCGAAATTAACAAAATGAAGCAGCCATTAAACACTTCTCTATCTCCCTTTTTGTCTCTCTCTTTCATTCGTATCTGTTTTTCTTCTCATGTAAGAAAGAGCAAATGAAAGATTCGAAATTAACAAAATGAAGCAGCCATTAAAATGCTCTATATCTTCCTTTTTTGCCCTCTTCATTCGTATCTGTTGTTTTTTCTTTTTCTTCTCGTGTAAGAAAGAGCAAATGAAAAGATTCGAAATTAACAAAATGAAGCAGCCATTAAACACTTCTATCTTCCTTTTTGTCTCTCTTTCATTCGTATCTGTTGTTTTTGTTCTCACGTAAGAAAGAGCAAAATGAAAAAGATTCGAAATTAACAAATGAAGCAGCCATTAAACACTTCTATCTTCCTTTTTGTCTCTCTTTCATTCGTATCTGTTGTTTTTGTTCTCACGTAAGAAAGAGCAAATGAAAGATTCGAAATTAACAAAATGATGCAGCCATTAAACACTTCCTATCTTTCAACTTTTTGTCTCTCTTTCATTCGTATCTGTTGTTTTTGTTCTCATGTAAGAAAGAGCAAATGAAAAGATTCGAAATTAACAAAATGAAGCAGCCATTAAACACTTCTATCTTCCTTTTTGTCTCTCTTTCATTCGTATCTTGTTTTTGTTCTCAGGTAAGAAAGAGCAAATGAAAAGATTCGAAATTAACAAAATGAAGCAGCCATTAAACACTTCTATCTCCTTTTTGTCTCTTTCATTCGTATCTGTTGTTTTCTTCTCATGTAAGAAAGAGCAAATGAAAAGATTCGAGAATAACAAATAAAACATTAAGCACTTCTATCTTTTATTTTTTGTCTCTCTTTCATTCGTATCTGTTGTTTTTGTTCTCACGTAAGAAAGAGCAAATGAAAAGATTCGAAATTAACAAAATGAAGCAGCCATTAAACACTTCTATCTTCCTTTTTGTCTCTCTTTCGTGTATCTGTTGTTTTGTTCTCACGTAAGAAAGAGCAAATGAAAAGATTCGAAATTAACCTAATATTGCAACCGACTAACCGCCTATCTTCCTTTTTGTCTCTCTTTCATTCGTATCTGTTGTTTTTGTTCTCATGTAAGAAAGAGCGTGAAAAAGATTCGAAATTAACAAAATGAAGCAGCCATTAAACACTTCTATCTTCCTTTTTGTCTCTCTTTCATTCGTATCTGTTGCTTTGTTCTCATGTAAGAAAGAGCAAATGAAAAGATACGAAATTAACAAAATGAAGCAGCCATTAAACACTTCTATCTTCCTTTTGTCTCTTTCATTCGTATCTGTTTTTTTCTTCTCACGTAAGAAAGAGCAAATGAAAAGATTCGAAATTAACAAAATGAAGCAGCCATTAACCACTTCTATCTTCCTTTTTGTCTCTCTCTTTCTTTCGTATCTGTTGTTTTGTTCTCACGTAAGAAAGAGCAAATGAAAAGATTCGAAATTAACAAAATGAAGCAGCCATTAAACACTTCTATCTTCCTTTTTGTCTCTCTTTCATTCGTATCTGTTGTTTTTGTTCTCACGTAAGAAAGAGCAAATGAAAAGTTTCGAAATTAACAAAATGAAGCAGCCATTAAACACTTCTATCTTCCTTTTTGTCTCTTTCATTCGTATCTGTTGTTTTTGTTTTCATGTAAGAAAGAGCAAATGAAAAGATTCGAAATTAACAAAATGAAGCAGCCATTAAACACTTCTATCTCCCTTTTTGTCTCTCTTTCATTCGTATCTGTTGTTTTCTTCTCCTTGTAAGAGCAAATGAAAAGATTCAGTAACAAAATGAAGCAGCCATTAAACACTTCTATCTCCCTTTTGTCTCTCTTTCATTCGTATCTGTTGTTTTTCTTCTCATGTAAGAAAGAGCAAATGAAAAGATTCGAAATTAACAAAATGAAGCAGCCATTAAACACTTCTATCTTCCTTTTTGTCTCTCTTTCATTCGTATCTGTTGTTTTTGTTCTCACGTAAGAAGAGCAAATGAAAAGTTTCGAAATTAACAAAATGAAGCGGCATTAAACACTTCTATCTCCCTTTTTGTCTCTCTTTCATTCGTATCTGTTGTTTTTCTTCTCATGTAAGAAAGAGCAAATGAAAAGATTCGAAATTAACAAAATGAAGCAGCCATTAAACACTTCTATCATCCTTTTTGTCTACTCTTTCATTCGTATCTGTTGTTTTTGTTCTCATGTAGAGAAAGAGCAAATGAAAACTTTCGAAATTAACAAAATGAAGCAGCCATTAAACACTTCTATCTCCTTTTTGTCTCTCTTTCATTCGTATCTGTTGTTTTCTTCTCATGTAAGAAAGAGCAAATGAAAAAGATTCGAAATTAACAAAATGAAGCAGCCATTAAACACTTCTCTCCCTTTTTGTCTCTCTTTCATTCATATTGTTTTTCTTCTCATGTAAGAAAGAGCAAATGAAAAGATTCAAAATTAACAAATAAAGTAGCCATTAAACACTTCTGTCTTCCTTTTTGTCTCTCTTTCATTTTCGTATCTGTTTGTTTTTGTTCTCACGTAAGAAAGAGCAAATGAAGATTCGAAATTAACAAAATAGAAGCAGCCATTAAACACTTCTATCTCCCTTTTTGTCTCTCTTTCATTCGTATCTGTTGTTTTTCTTCTCTGAAAAATAAATGAAAAGTTTCGAAATTAACAAAATGAAGCAGCCATTAAACACTTCTATCTCCCTTTTTGTCTCTCTTTCATTCGTATCTGTTGTTTTTCTTCTCATGTAAGAAGAGCAAATGAAAAGATTCGAAATTAACAAAATGAAGCAACCATTAAACACTTCTATCTTCCTTTTTGTCTCTCTTTCATTCGTATCTGTTGTTTTTGTTCTCTGTGTAAGAAAGAGCAAATGAAAAAGATTCGAAATTAACAAAATGAAGCAGCCATTAAACACTTCTATCTTCATTTTTGTCTCTCTTTCATTCGTATCTGTTGTTTTTGTTCTCATGTAAGAAAGAGCAAATCAAAAGATTCGAAATTAACAAAATGAAGCAGCCATTAAACACTTCTATCTCCCTTTTGTCTCTCTTTCATTCGTATCTGTTGTTTTTTCTTCTCATGTAAGAAAGAGCAAATGAAAAGATTCGAAATTAACAAAATAAAACGTAGTAAACACTTCTATCTCCCGCTTTTTGTCTCTCTTTCATTCGTATCTGTTGTTTTCTTCTCATATGAAAAGAGCAAATGAAAAGATTCGAAATTAACAAAATGGAAAGCAGCCATTAAATACTTCTATCTTCCTTTTTGTCTCTCTTTCATTCGTATCTGTTGTTTTTGTTCTCACGTAAGAAAGAGCAAATGAAGATTCGAAATTAACAAAATGAAGCAGCCATTAAACACTTCTATCTCCCTTTTTGTCTCTCTTTCATTCGTATCTGTTGTTTTTCTTCTCATGTAAGAAAACAAAAATGAAAAGTTTCAATTAACAAATGGAAACGTAGTCAACACTTCTATCTCCCTTTTTGTCTCTCTTTCATTCGTATCTGTTGTTTGTTCTCATGTGAAAAGTGCAAAT
>JBBBDQ010026193.1:0-12245 GCA_037127315.1 Ascarosepion bandense | reverse complement strand
TTTGGGGTTTTTTGTTTCTTCATTCCCCCTTCCCATCATGTCATTTCATGCACAAATTTTTAAATCTATTTTTGTATTATATTTGTAAATAGTCACAAATTTTTATGTACATTTGGGGCGTTTTGTAGGTCCCTGGTATGGTTTTTTGCGGTATTTTGGTGTACGACATGTATGAGTGTTGATGGACAAATTCTTATGGTGATTGAGAAAATTGTAACGTATGTATGGGTCGTGAATCCGATTAGCTAGGTATAAGATAGAGTACTGAAGACCACCCCAAGTTTTGTTCCCCCTCCCATTTTTCGGCCTTGTGCCATAATCTTTTTGTAAAATAAAAGATAAATAAAACTAGCCATCCCCCCCAGACTTTTGTTTGTGTGGTGTTTGGCATAAAAGAGCAGGCTGCAGCATCTGTTCCATCGTGATGTTGCTGACAGTGTGTTTCTTGGACGTACTGATTTCCAGCCCAAGTTTATAGCTCAGGCCACGATAAAGTAGTGTTTTGGACGCGAGAAACACCGGAAAAAAGTTGTCCGGTGTTCGGCCACTTTGGTGGCAATGGCCTCGAATGGGCCGGTTGAGAGTGTTCCCCCCACCATGGCGTCGGTGGGAGAAAGGAGGGGATTGGGCATTACCGCCTCCGGATTAATCCCCTTCTACAGCAGCACCAGGATCCCCTTACCTTCCACTTCTGGGTGGACAGGGGGAAAATTACTATTACATCCAAAGACGAGGATTATTATGACAATATGAAGGATAAATATGCGGAGTATATTAAGGGCACAATCTTCAGTCTCTGTGCCAGACCAACGAACATAGAAACCAGAATCATCACTCTGATCTCTAAGGATATTAAAACACATAAGATGATTGGGTGAGACACCCTGGAGGAAGCAATCAAGGCACTAAATATTAAAGCCAGGGCCGTGGCGAGGAGGTCCAATGCCATGTGGGACGTCCTGATGGGCACCATGGAAGAAGCCAAGCGTTTGGTCGGTGCTGTGCTGGAGACGAAAACTCTCCAGTTCCAGCACCGAATATGGGTGCCCGAAAGGTGAAAGTTACTTTACATGGCGTCCCCATGGACATTGAGAGAGGACCATGTTGGCGCCTTTTTTTGCAGGATATGGAAAGGTGGCCGCAGTCTCCTCGCTGCGGTCCAAGGCGGGCTTTATAACAGGTGACCTTGACCCTGCAGGTGACGATGTCCAAGGAAAACATCGAAAAGATCCCCAACATACTCACCTGCAGGGAGCGCAAAATCTTTGTGATTGTCGAAGGAAGAAAGCCGTGCTGTTGGGTCTGCGGGGCGGCGGAGCACACGTCACCAAGGCGTGTCCGACTAAGAATCCGACCCCAAAGGCCCAACCAGCTAAACAACCACAACATCAGCAAGCAGTACAAAAAGTAGTAACGAAACCTGTGTCTCGGCACCGGCAACCAATAAAGAGGGTGGCGGTGGCAAGTAGTAACAAGGAAAGAAGGCCAAAACGCCCTCGCCGGTCAAGGTGCCGGAAAAGGTACCACCTCCTGGCAAAACACCAACCAAGCAGAAGGAGTCCCCAAAGCAGAAATCGCTTGGCGAACAGGAGGAAAAAAGTGCATCCCCCATGGAAATTGAAGGGCGGCGTCCGCCGTAAAGCGGGGGGAGAGACGAGGAAGAGGAGAACGACATCAACGAAAAGCCGTCGCAGAGTAGGAGCGTGGAAAGAAGGCAGCCAGTAAGCAAATGCTCCTCGCTGCCGGTCTCCCCCGTAGGTGTTCGCCGCCCAAAAAGCTAGGAGTCTCCCCTCGTCCCCGCGTAAAGCTTCCCAGTCCCCTGTCTTTAAACTGACCCCCTGGCTAAATCTAGCACATCAACTCCCACTCCCTCCCTTCTCCTACTCCCACTCCTCTCGAGGCTAAGAAAAAAAATGCCCTCCCTCGAGGGGATGCCCTGATGAAGATCAAGGACAACATCACAGAAGAGTGGTCTTCCCACAGACGAAGGCTGCTCAAGCCTCTGCTAAATTTGACCTCGGTAAAAGGGTCTCTCCACGGAAGACCCGAGGGAACTTTCCCAGGCCCCAGGCGTCGCCCTGGTAAGAAACACCGGTGAGAACCTGCGGGTCTGGGACCATATTACAGAGGCGCAAAAACATTTCTCGAAGCTAACAATGGTAAAAGAAAACACACCCGAGTTAAGAAAAATGGCTAAGAAGAATTGTTCGGGGAGGTTCCCGTATTGCTCCACCCCTGCTTATATAGGGTGGTAAAACTTATTTATCCAACGGACGTCGGCGGGATTGTCCTAGACGGACGGATTACGTCCGATATAGGTACAGGGTCCCTAGGACAGTCCGTCGGGGTCCTATCCACCAAGTTTTCCCCGTATGTGATTAGAGCCGTTGTTGCATGTTTTTTCTGTTTCTCTTTTTCAGATCTAAGAAATGTCTATTAAGATAGCCAGTTTGAATGCGTATGGTCTGAGGGATCGGGGCAAGGCGGCTCGCCTGCTTCGTGACCTCTTGTCGTACGGCGTGGATGTGGCCGCGATCCAGAGACTCACTTTGTTTGCGAAGTCGACTCGTGTGTGCTGGATGACGACTTTGTCGTTTATTCAGCATATGGGAGCCGGCGAGGCCAGAGAGTGTTTCTTTGCTGGTTAAGCGTACCCTGGACGCGAGGTTGACCTTGTCCATGTCGGTGCCGAGGGCCGGCTGATCGTGGCCGATATTGCAGTGAAAGCAAGTCGTTCCGGCTGATTGCGGTTTATGCGCCCAATGTTCAAGGTGAGCGTGTCCTCTTTCTTTCGGCTGTTGGAGCCCTTCATGGTGCATTCAACACGGCTAATCTTAGTTGGGGACTGGAATGCCATCCTAACCCCCAAATGGGATAGAGGGAGGGGCGCTGGTGGGTGGTGATCGTAGCCTGGTCAATCTGGTCGGCGATTTTGGTCTCGTCGATAGATACCGGGTCGATCATCCGGAGAAGGAGCATGTGGACGTGGACGCGTAGTTGGCCCTCTACCCGGGTATCAGCGTACCTGGATAGGGTGTTAGTGAGAGAAGCCGACATAGACTTCTTAGAATGTCCAACGTTCCACTGGTTAGGCTACACGGATCACAAACTCGTTTTGTGCCCGTGTGGTGTTAGATTTTTAGGCCTAGGTTGGCTGGTTATTGGAAGTTCAATCAGTCCTTACTGGACAGGCGGGACTTTCGTGACCAGCTGACAAAACTAGTTCAGCGGGCGTTAATTGGGCGAGTCGTGGGGAGTAAGTGGTGCGGGTTAGTCTTAAGGACTCCATTAGGTCTTTCGCCACCAAATATAGCCAGCGGCTCAACCTAGATAAGGCTGCGGAGGCAAAGACACTTAGAGCTAATTTCGCCCGGGCGGAGGCTGAAGGTGGGGATTCCTAGAGATAGCCTTAGCCAGGGGAGGCCCTGGAGCGTTCGACGCTAGCGGGCACTACATGGGTCAGGTAATTAGGGCTAAGTTAAGCAAGATGTCTTCGAAGCTGTGAAAATGGGCGCGGAACTGCGCAAGGAAGAAATTCGCCGAACCCGGCGACGGTACATTCGAGAGGTACGCGACCCGGAAGAGGACATCTCGCTTAGGTCGACCGACGACATGTGCGAGGCGTTCCGGCTTGTCTTATTTCGAACACCGATTTGCAAGGAGCCTGGTCTCCGTGACGAGGAGTTTTCGTAGCTATTTGTGACTTTCCCCGGCTTTTGCCGGCTGAAGCGGCTAGCTGCGAAGGGGAGATTACGGAGGACGAAATCTACGTGGCTTTGAAGAAGGTCGGCAGTGGCAAGTCGCCAGGTTTGGATGGTTTGCCCTATGAATTGTACTTGAGGATGTCGCACCTTTTTGTCCCGCTCTTGGCTGTCGTGTTCAACCACTGGTTTCGGCAGGGGTCCATCCCCGGTCGGATCACCAGGGGCGTGATCACGCTGTTGAGAAAAGGCAAGAAGGTTGGGAGGGAACTAGACGATTACAGGCCCATAACTCTGCTAAACACAGAGTTAAAGATTTTGGCCAAGATCCTGACGAATCGCTTGCAGCTAGTTGCCGAGTCTCTGTTGGAACCGGATCAGACTTGTTCTGTGAAGGGGAGAACAATTTAGAGCAACCTGCACTTGATTCGCACGATCATAGAGGGTGTAGAAGACGACGATGAGGCCGCGCTGATCAATTTAGATCAGTCCAAGGCATTTGATAGGATTGACCATGGCTACCTGGCTGCTGTCCTGCAGGCCGCCGGATTCAAACCCGACTTCAGCCGCTGGATTAGCCTTCTGTATCGCTCCCCCCAGGCTGTGGTACAGGTGAACGGGAAGCTGTCGGGCGCTTTCGCGCTGTCTAGGTCGGTCCGACAGGGTTGTCCACTGTCTTCTCTCCTTTATGTCTTGGCGTTGGAGCCCCTCCTTCGCCGGCTAAGGGACGAGACGGGCAGTCCGGTCCTGCGTGGAATTGAAGTCCCTGGTGGAGCTCGAGCCAGGGTTTCCGCGTACGCCGATGACGTAACGACCTTTGTGTCCTCCCGCAGGGACATAGAGGCGGTACAACAGGCGCTTGAACGGTACGAGAAGGTGACAGGGGCCAGAATTAACCGCGACAAGTCATCCGGCTTGCGGTTAGGTGCCTGGAAGGGTATTTCCCTCCCGGGGCCCTTCAGTTGGACGGACACGGTCAAAAACTCGAATTTGGTTCGGTCCGACTTACAGCTGGAGAAAACTGGTCAGAAATACTGGCAAAGGTCGGCGCGTCGGTCAAGATCATGTCGACGGAGTCTCTCCGTGAAGGGCTTGGCGGAGGTGTGTAACACATACTCCTTCCATGATCCTTTACCGGCCGTCAGTACTTCCCTTTGTGACGATCATGAGAAAGGCGCTCGAGCGTTTGCTGGGCTCTCCTGTCTTTGGAGAGGACGCAAACACATGGTCGACAAAGGAGTCTGTTGCCTCCGTCCGTGTCAAGGGGGGTTCGGGGATGCCACACTTGAGGAGCCACGTGCTCGCTTCAAGGTTGGCATTCCTCAGGCGCGTTGGAGGAAGATCGGTTGCTTGCGGGGGTAGTGTGAGTATTACAGCCTTTGCCTTACCATCACGCCCCCGACCCTATGGCTGACCGTCAGGCCTTGGGTGCGACCGGAAATTCCCTGCTCGAATGTCTGGCGGCTTTGCTGCGGCCATTCCACGTGGTCCAGTGACCTTTCACAGCCTAGGAAAATCTTCTATCGGGGATTAGTGGAGGGTGCCGTGAAGGATAAGCTGTGGAGTAAGCTCGGCATGTCGAGAGTGGGAGTACCGCTCATTGTCTTGGGCGCCAGGTGCGGGACTGGCTCAGCAACTCTGAGTTTTCTGACCTGGCGATTGCCTCGGAATGGTTTGTCTCTCAACGACAAGCGTTTCGCAATGGCCCGGCGGATTTGCCAGATTGGGGAACGTTGCAACCTTGGAATTAAGGAGACGTCTGCGCACGCCTTCTTCCATTGTTCGCGCGTTCGCCCGTTGTGGGCGTGTCGCGAGTTGACCGCTCGCATCGCGCCGCGGGAGCTCGTGCTCATTGATCGCGCATACGCTGTGGACAATGCGTTGCCCCGGTACCTGGAGTGAAGCGGATGGTGTTTCTGACGCTGCTGGCCTCGGCTAGAATGGTGATATGGACGACGCACTGGAGGAAGTCTTGCGGGGCGGTCGTCTTTCGATCAGATCTATCCGATATTTTGAGCACCAGCTCAAAATGAAGATTAGAACTGAACGGAAACGGCTGCACCCGACAGACTTGCGAAAGGTGATACATGCAGCGAGCCTGGTTCGTGTGACCGGGGCTAGCCTTGATTTTCTTTTAGATCTGCTAATCACATCGGGGGACTTTTGGAACCCTTCCCCGTGGTTAAGGTAGAAATTTTGTGTACCTAGTTAATGTGAGTGTATGGGTTGTCCTAGCCTGTTCCCGGCTCCATTGCTTTTGTTATGATCCAGTGCGAGATCCCCTTGTCTATCGTTATTTTATCCCAGCCACTTTGTCAGTCAGCCTTATATATTCCCTCAGTCCAATTTATTTTAACCTGCTTCTCCATTCCCCTGTAGAAAGAGAGCTACTTGATTTTGCCTTTTAAGGCAGAAATACAGTGGCCTCTTTAATTATGAGGGTGTGTTTGGGTCTTACTAACACTATGTACATGTTTTCATTTGACATTGTTTTTGTTTTGGGGATTTTTTGTTTCTTCATACCCCCTTCCCATCATGTCATTTCATGCACAAATTTTTAAATCTATTTTTGTATTATATTTGTAAATAGTCACAAATTTTTATGTACATTTGGGGCGTTTTGTAGGTCCCTGGTATGGTTTTTGCGGTATTTTGGTGTACGATATGTATGAGTGTTGATGGACAAATTCTTATGGTGATTGAGAAAATTGTAACGTATGTATGGGTCGTGAATCCGATTAGCTAGGTATAAGATAGAGTATTGAAGACCACCCCAAGTTTTGTTCCCCTCCCTTCTTTTTGGCCTTGAGCCTTAATCTTTTTGTAAAATAAAAGATAAATAAAACTAGCCATCCCCCTCAGACTTTGTTTGTGTGGTGTTTGGCATAAGAGCAGGCTGCAGCATCTGTTCCATCGTGATATTTGCTGACAGTGTGTTTCTTGGACGTACTGATTTCCAGCCCGAGTTTATAGCTCGGGCCACGGTAAAGTAGTGTTTTTGGACGCGAAACACCGGAAAAAAGTTGTCCGGTGTTCGGCCACTTTGGTGGCAATGGCCTCGAATGGGCCGGTTGAGAGTGTCTCCCACCATGGCGTCGGTGGGAGGAAAGGAGGGGGATTGGGCATTACCGCCTCGGATTAATCCCCCTTCTACAGCAGCACCAGGATCCCCCTTACCTTCCACTTCTGGGTGGACAGGGGGGAAAATTACTATTACATCCAAAGACGAGGATTATTATGACAATATGAAGGATAAATATGCGGAGTATATTAAGGGCACAGAGTTGGTCTCTGTGCTAGACAAGCTAGCAGACATAGAAACCAGAATCATCACTCTGATCTCTAAGGATATTAAAACACATAAGATGATTGGAGTGCCCAGAGACACCCTGGAGGAAGCAATCAAGGCACTAAATATTAAAGCCAGGGGCCGTGGCGAGGAGGTCCAATGCCATGTGGGACGTCCTGATGGGCACCATGGAAGAAGCCAGTATTGGTCGGTGCTGTGCTGGACGAAAAACTCTCCAGTTCAGCACCGAATATATGGGTGCCCGAAAGGTGAAAGTTACTTTACATGGCGTCCCCATGGACATTGAGGAGGACCATGTTGGCGCCTTTTTTGCAGGATATGGAAAGGTGGCCGCAGTCTCCTCGCTGCGGTCCAAGGCGGGCTTTATAACAGGTGACATGACCCTGCAGGTGACGATGTCCAAGGAAAACATCGAAAAGATCCCCAACATACTCACCTGCAGGGAGCGCGCAAAAATCTTGTGATTGTCGAAGGAAGAAGCCAAAAGGTTAGTCTGCGCGGCGGAGCACGTCGCAAAGGCGTGTCCGACTAAGAATCCGACCCCAAAGGCCCAACCAGCTAAACAACCACAACATCAGCAAGCAGTACAAAAAGTAGTAACGAAACCTGTACCTGGCACCGGCAACCAATAAAGAGGGTGAGTGGCAAGTAGTAACAAGGAAGAAGGCCAAAACGCCCCTCGCCGGTCAAGGTGCCGGAAAAGGTACCACCTCCTGGCAAAACACCAACCAAGAGAAGGAGTCCCTAAAGCAGAAATCGCTTGGCGAACAGGAGGAAAAAGAAGTGCATCCCCCATGGAAATTGGAAAGGGCGGCGTCCTGAAGCGGGGGGAGAGACGAGGAAGAGGAGAAACGACATCAACCAAAAAGCTGTCGCAAGAGTAGGAGCAGGGAAAGAAGGCAGCCAGTAAGCAAATGCTCCTCGCTGCCGGTCTCCGTGTAAGGTGTTCTACGCCCAAAAGCTAGGAGTCTCCCCGTCCCCGCGTAAAGCTTCCCAGTCCCCTGTCTTTAAACTGACCCCCCTGGCTAAATCTGCACATCAACTCCCACTCCTCCCCTTCTCCTACTCCCCACTCCCTCTCGGGCTAAGAAAAAAATGCCCTCCCTCGAGGATGCCCTGATGAAGATCAAGGAGAACATAGCAGAAGAGGGTCTTCCCACAGACGAAGGCTGCTCAAGCCTCTGCTAAATTTGGACTCGGTAAAGGGTCTCTCCACGAAAGGACCTGAGGGAACTTTCTCCCAGGCCCCAGGCGCTATCACCCTGGTAAGAAACACCGGTGGGAACCCTGCGGGTCTGGGACCATATTGCAGAGGCGCAAAACATTTCTGGGCCAACAATGGTAAAGAAAACACACCAACCCGAGTTAAGGTAAAAATGGCTAAGAATTGTTCGGGGAGGTTCCCTCGTATTGCTCCACCCCTGCTTATATAGGGTGGTAAAACTTATTTATCCAACGGACGTCGGCGGATTGTCCTAGACGGACGGATTACGTCCGATATAGGTACAGGGTCCCTAGGACAGTCCGTCGGGGTCCCATCCACTGATGCAGATTTTTCCCCCGTATGTGATTAGAGCCGTTGTTGCATGTTTTTCTGTTTCTCTTTTTCAGATTCAAGAAATGTCTATTAAGATAGCCAGTTTGAATGCGTATGGCCTGAGGGATCGGGGCGGGGTTCGCCTGCTTCGTGACCTCTTGTCGTACGGCGTGGATGTGGCCGCGATCCAAGAGACTCACTTGTTTGCGAAGTCGACTCGTGTGTGCTGGATGACGACTTTGTCGTTTATTCAGCATATGTGAGCCGGCGGGCCAGAGGTGTTTCTTTGCTGGTTAAGCGTACCCTGGACGCGAGGGTTGACCTTGTTCATGTCGGTGCCGGAGGGGTCGGCTGATCGTGGCCGATATTGCAGTGAAAAGCAAGTCGTTCCGGCTGATTGCGGTTTATGCGCCCAATGTTCAAGGTGAGCGTGTCTCTTTCTTTCGGCTGTTGGAGCCCCTTCATGGTGCATTCAACACGGCTAATCTTAGTTGGGGGACTGGAATGCCATCCTAACCCCCCAAATGGGATAGAGTGGGAGGGCGCTAGCGGGTGGAGTGGGTGATCGTAGCCTGGTCAATCTGGTCGGCGATTTTGGTCTCGTCGATAGATACCGGGTCGATCATCCGGAAGGGAGCATGTGGACGTGGACGCAGTTGGCCTCTCTACCCGGGTATCAGCGTACCTGGATAGGGTGTTGGGGTGAGAGAAGCCGACATAGACTTCTTAGAATGTCCAACGTTCCACTGGTTAGGCTACACGGACCACAAACTCGTTTGTGCCCGTGTGGTGTTAGATTTTAGGGGCCTAGGTTGGCTGGTTATTGGAAGTTCAACCAGTCCTTACTGGACAGGCGGGACTTTCGTGACCAGCTGACAAAACTAGTTCAGCGGGCGTTAATTGGGCGAGTCATTGGAGTAAGTGGTGGGTTAGTCTATGGACTCCATTAGGTCTTTCGCCACCAGATATAGCCAATGCCCAACCTAGATAAGGCTGCGGAGGCAAAGACACTTAGAGCTAATTTCGCTCAAGCGGAGGCTGGTGGGGATTCCCTAGAAATAGCCTTAGCCAGGGAGGCCCTGGAGCGTCTGGATTAGCGGGCGCTACATGGGCCAGGTAATTAGGGCTAAGTTAAGCAAGATGTCTTCCGAAGCTGTGAAAATGGGCAAGGAACTGCGCAAGGAAGAAATTCGCCGAGCCGGCGACCGGTACATTCGAGAGGTACGCGACCGGAGGGACATCTCCCAGGGTCCACGACATGTGCGGGGCGTTCCGGCAGCATTTCGAACACCGATTTACCATGAGCCTGGTCTCCTCGTGACGAGGAGTTTCTGCAGCTATTTGGCTGACTTTTCCCGGCTTCGCCGGCTGAAGCGGCTAGTTGCGAAGGGGAGATTACGAGGACGAAATCTACGTGGCTTTGAAGAAGGTCGGCAGTGGCAAGTCGCCAGGTTTGGATGGTTTGCCCCATGAATTGTACTTGAGGATGTCGCACCTTTTTGTCCCGCTCTTGGCTGTCGTGTTCAACCACTGGTTTCGGTGCAGGGGTCCATCCCCGGTCGGATCACCAGGGCGTGATCACGCTGTTGAGAAAAGGCAAGAAGGTTGGGAGGGAACTAGATGATTACAGGCCCATAACTCTGCTAAACACAGAGTTAAAGATTTTGGCCAAGATCCTGACGAATCGCTTGCAGCTAGTTGCCGAGTCTCTGTTGGAACTGGATCAGGACTTGTTCTGTGAAGGGGAGAACAATTCAGAGCAACCTGCACTTGATTCGCACGATCGTGTAGAGGGTGTAGAAGACGACGATGAGGCCGCGCTGATCAATTTAGATCAGTCCAAGGCATTTGATAGGATTGACCATGGCTACCTGGCTGCTGGTCCTGCAGGCTGCCGGATTCAAACCTGACTTCAGCCGCTGGATTAGCCTCTGTATCGCTCCAGGCCAGGTACAGGTGAACGGGAGCGTCGGGCGCTTTCGCGCTGTCTAGGTCGGTCCGACAGGGTTGTCCACTGTCTTCTCTCCTTTATGTCTTGGCGCTGGAGCCCCTCCTTCGCCGGCTGAGGGACGAGACTGGCAGTCCGGTCCTGCGTGGAATTGAAGTCCCTGGTGGAGCTCGAGCCAGGGTTTCCAAGTGTACGTCGATGACGTAACGACCTTTGTGTCCTCCCGCAGGGACATAGAGGCGGTACAACAGGCGCTTGAACGGTACGAGAAGGTGACAGGGGCCAGAATTAACCGCGACAAGTCATCCGGTTTGCGGTTAGGTGCCTGGAAGGGTAAGTGCTCTCCCGGGGCCCCTTCAGCTGGACGGACGGGCCGGTCAAAATCCTGAATTTGGTTCGGTCCGGACTTACAGCTGGAGAAAACTGGGTCAGAAATACTGGCAAAGGTCGGCGCGTCGGTCAAGAATTTGGCGTCGACGGAGTCTCTCCGTGAAGGGCTTGGCGGAGGTGTAACACATACCTCTTTCCCATGATCCTTTACCGGCTGTCAGTACTTCCCTTTGTGACGATCATGAGAAGGTACTGAGCGTTTGCCGCTCTGTCTGTGGAGAGGACGCAAACACATGGTCGACAAAGGAGTCTGTTGCTCTGTCCGTGTCAAGGGGGTCTGGGGATGCCACACTTGAGGAGCCACGTGCTCGCTTCAAGGTTGGCATTCCTCAGGCGCGCGTTAGAGGAATCGGTTGCTTGCGGGGGTAGTGAGGGACATGTTCCCTTGCCTTACCATCACGCCCCCGACCCTATGGCTGACCGTCAGGCCTTGGGTGCGACCGAAATTCCTCCTCGAATGTCTGGCGGCTTTACAGGCCATTCCACGGTCCAGTGACCTTTCACAGCCTAGGAAAATCTTCTATCGGGGATTAGTGGAGGGTGCCGTGAAGGATAAGCTGTGGGAGGTGCTCGGCATGTCGAGAGGAGTACCGCTCTCATTGGTTCTAAAGCCAGGTGCAGATTGGCTCAGCAACTCTGAGTTTTCTCTGACCTGGCGATTGGCTCGGAATGGTTTGTCTCTCAATGATGTTGCCGCAATGGGCCTGGCGGATTTGCCAGATTGTGAACGTTGCAACCTTGGAATTAAGGAGACGTCTGTGCACGCTCTCTTCCATTGTTCGCGCGTTCGCCCGTTGTGGGCGCGTGTCGGCGAGTTGACTGCTCGTATCGCGCCGCGGGAGCTCGTGCTCATTGATCGCGCATACGCTGTGGACAATGTGTTGCCCCCGTACTCTGGAGTGAAGCGGATGGTGTTTCTGACGCTGCTGGCCTCGGCTAGAATGGTGATATGGACGACGCGACTGGAGGAAGTCTTGCGGGGCGGTCGTTCGATCAGGATTCATCCGATATTTTGAGCACCAGCTCAAAATGAAGATTAGAACTGAACGGAAACGGCTGCACCTGACAGACTTTGCGAAAGGTGGATACATGCAGCGAGCCTGGTTCGTGTGACTGGGGCTAGCCTTGATTTTTCTTTTTAGATCTGCTAATCACATCGGGGGGACTTTTGAACCCTTCCCGTGGTTAAGGTAGAAATTTTGTGTACCTAGTTAATGTGAGTGTAGGTTGTCTCCAGCCTGTTCCCGGCTCCAACGCTTTTGTTATGATCCAGTTCGAGATCCCCTTTGTCCTTTGTTATTTTGTCCTGTTTCATTCTCGGCTGGCCAGCCTTATATATGCTCCAGTCCAATTTATTTT
>JBBBDQ010026188.1:0-21829 GCA_037127315.1 Ascarosepion bandense | reverse complement strand
GGGGACTGAGGTCCGAGTCTCGGAGGGTGAGACTCACTCATGATCTCCAGCGCCTCGGTGTGGATGTTTGCTGTTTACAGGAGACCCGTTTTTCAGCTGGCGACCATGAGAGCATACTGTCTAGGGATTACGATCTCTTTTCAGCATGTTTTGATGGTCGTTCTAGAGGTGTCTCCTGGCTAGTGAGCAAGTCATTGAATGCGGTGTGTACGCTTGTCTTCGCGATCCAGCGGGCAGGATTTGTGTGCTGGATATTACCATAAAGGAGAAGTCTTTTCGCCTCATTGGGGTTTATGCGCCCACCGTCCATGCGGAGCGTCCTGCTTTGTTTCGGCAGCTCGAGTCGTTCTTTGGAACATCGAGGCGGGTAATTTTAGCGGGATTGGAATGCCGTCCTTGACCCTGAGAAAGATCGGATAGGAGAAAGATCGGAGGACGCGAACAACCCGGATGTGAAACCATTTCGGGAATTTATCGACAGAAATGATCTTGTCGATAAATACCGAAATGAACACTCCCTGGGAGGTAGTGTGGACTTGGACTAATAGGGGCAGCTCGGTTTCGAAGGTAAGCGCCAGCTACCTCGACCGAGTCCTAGTTAAGAGAGTCGACGTAGGGCTCTTAGGTTGTCCAAGTTTCCATTCGATAGTTTACACGGATCATAGGCTCGTCCGGGTTCGTGTAAACTTAGATAAGCTCATAAGTTGGGTTGGCTGGTTACTGGAAATTGAACGCGTCATTATTTGATAGCCAAGATTTCCAGCACCAGCTTTTACTAACACTAAAGCGGGAACTGACGGGGGCTGTAGTTGGGAATAAGTGGTGGGACACTCTAAAATCAAAAACTTGTGTCGTTTGCTGCCGACTATAGTCGTCGGCTCAACTTAGCTAATTTAGCGGCGCAAACGGCAGTAGAAAAGAAAGTTGATCGGGCAGTTAAATCCCGTAATAGAGGGGACGTAGCCTTAGCTAGGGCCGAGCTGGCCTCCTTGCTTATCAAGAAGGATCAAGTCGGTAGTTAGGGCTGTTAAAAAGAATGTCTTCTGAGGCAACGAATATGGCCGCAGAATTGCGTGCAGAAGAAGCTAGGCGAGCAGTCAATCGGCATATCAAGGACATCACATTGCCGGATGGACGTACCGTGACTACAGACGTGGGTATATGTGGGGCTTTTCGGGATTATCACAGGATCTTTTCACCAGGGAGCCCGGTCTGAGTTCGGCTCAGTTCGATACCTATTTGGCTGACTTCCTCCCCCTCGGCGGCTGAAGCGGCTAGGTGCGAGGGGCCCATAACAGAGTCGGAAATCTGGGATGCGCTGAAATTGGTTGGCCGGGACAAAACTCCAGGATTGGATGGTCTTCCCTACGAACTGTACTTGAGGCAGTCGTCCGTTTTTGTTCCTCTGCTGGCTCTTGTTTATAACAACTGGATGAAGCAGGGGTCTATACCTCGACGTTTCACCAGGGGTGTAACTGTTGCTTCGCAAGAGCAAGGACGGTGGGGGGTGGCATAGATAATTATCGGCCTTTAACGATGTTAAATACTGACTTAAAGATTTTTGCCAAGATCTTTGGCCGGTTAAGTTTGCAGGCTGTCCTATCTAGTCTGATTGGCCCCGAGCAGACTTTGTGCTGTGAAGGGCAGGACTATTCTAGACAACCTTCATTTGGTACGCCTGATCATCGAGAAAACCGACACTGAAGCCGCGCTGATCAATTTGGATCAGTCCAAGGCGTTCGATAGGGTTGACCATCGCTTCTTGGAATCTGTCCTTTCCGCCGCCGGCTTTGCCGTACTTTCGCACCTGGATCCGACTGCTGTATGAGGTCCCCCGGTGCGCTGGTGGAAGTGAATGGGGTAAGATCGAAGCCCTTCACATTATCTCGCTCCATTCGTCAAGGTTGTCCACCTTTCGCCTTTGCTTTACGTTCTTGCGTTGGAGCCTTTCCTCTCGCAAGTTAAAGGCGAATCCGGTCCTTCGCGGAATTTCCCTACCTGGTGCTACCACCTCGGCCAGGTACTCCGCCTATGCTGACGACGTTTCGGTTTTTGTGTCGAGCAAAGCCGAGATTGACGAAGTTAGCAAAGAAATCAGATGCTATGAGACGGTGACAGGGGCCAAGACGACCGCGATAAGTCTGTTGGCTTGCGATTGGGTGCGTGGAGATGGGAGTTTCTCTCCTGGACCTTTCCTCTGGACGGACGGGCCGATCAAGATTCTCGGCGTCTTTTTCGGTCCTGATCTCCAGTTGGAAATGAATTGGTCGGAGGTTCAAGAGAAGGCCGAGGGCGCAGTTCATCTGTGGACTCGGAGGAATCTTTCCTTAAAGGGGAGGGCGGAAGTATGTGCTCCTCGCACATCTACCCGATTCTCCTTTACCGACTCTCCGTACTTCCTCTCCCGTGTGCCATTCGTTTGGGATTGATTCAGCTCTTGTTCTCTTCTGGCGAGAAGGCAAGGCTCCCAAGGTGCGTCGCGAGATCTGGTACTTCATCCATCTGAAGGCGGTCTGGGCATGCCTAGCGTTGAGATTCGTCAACATACGCTTCGCATTAGATTCCTGGATCGAATGTGCTAGCGGATGAGAAAGGCGCCCTCGTTAAAGAGGACGTCCATAAAAACTTTCCATCCTTGAGAAGTGTGCATTTGTCGGAGGAAGAGGCCGGCCGTATTCCTCGTGGCGAATGCTCCTTCTATAAAGAATGTCGTTTGGCTCTCCAGTTTCTCTTGCGGGCTACGGATGGCCTCTCCAACGCCCAATCGTTGTCTCTTAGGGCATTATATCGGGTGTTAGTTAGGGGGGCCGTTCAAGATGAACTGATTGGCGAGCCATTACGAAGCAGGAGGCTCGCTCCATATGGCCTTGGGCGCCTGGGTTGAAATGTCTCACTAACGAGATGAGGCATCACTCACCTGGCTGATGATTCGAAAGGCTCTTTCTGGGTAGGCAAGAAACTTCATGTAGCGGGCCTAACACCGAAATCAACCTGCGTGCGTTGTGGGCTGTCGGCGGAATCCGTCGATCATGCCTTCTTCCCACTGCGTTGTTGCGCCGCTATGTAAGTTCCTTGAAGATCTCATGGTTCGTATGCTGCGTGGAAAGTTCTTTGTCCTTTGAGGCTAGTTCTGTTTGTAGCAATGTCGTACCTCCGTTATCTAGGGCTGAGCACTATGTGCTCTTTTGCTTACTAGGTGTTATGCGAATCGTGATTTGACGACGCGACAGAAGGAATTCTATGGTGATGAGAAGTTTACCTCTTCCCAACTGATCTTGTTCTTTAAGCATCAGCTTAAAGTCAAGATCAGGACGGAAAGGAAACGACTCACTCCATCTGAATTTGGCAAAAGGTGGGTGAGTCTTGCGCGTCTCTGTCGAGTGAAAGGTGCTGACCTGGAGTGGTTGTTTGATGCTGGTTAGGCATCAGGATATTGGGTGTGCTGGGCACAACATGTGCACCCCTTCCCTGTTAGTTTAGAGTAGGAAGTATTTGATTTTCTGTTTTCTCTCTTTAAAGGTAACTTAGCTAGGTTATGATTGCTCATTGGCCCCACTTTTTCTTTTTGGCCCCAGTTTTCTTTTAGTTTAATCCCCCACCCCCTTTCCCACCTTAGGTGTTCAACAATGTTAGTTCTCCGGTGGATGCGTGGCGTCTTTCGTTATTTTTCAAGTGTGTTTTTCGTTTTTGTTATGGTGTTTAAATGTGTGAGTGATTGTGTGAGTGTTTGCTGATCGGATAAGTGGTATTATGATATTTCTAAAGCCACGCATTATATTTCGTCCGGGGAAGTGATTTTGCTGTCACAATATTAGAAGTAGTGGGGGGCTTTTATTACTAATACGATTTTATTTAGTTTCTTGTATATATCGTTCTTTCATTGTATAAAACCATTGGGGATATTTTAATGTTGTTATTTTCTGCCCATGCCCTCCACTGAATATTGTAAATATGGGAGTTAAGTAGGACAACATAGAGCAGCCGAGGTATTATGGTGAACGTGGTAAGAATGGTAAGTAAAAATGTGGTATTATGGTGTAAGGATTATTATAAGTATGTCAGGGTCGACGAAAGTGAATAGCTAAGTTAAAGTAGGACAGATGATGACCAGCCTTCCCCATCCCCAATTTCGGCCTTGTGCCACATTTTTTGTATTCGTACAAAAATAAATAAAACTTAAGTCACTGATTGACGTGTTTTGTCATTTCCTGACTTGCTTTGACGAGCGTCAGACTTTTTGTTTGCAAATAACCCATTTGGAATACTTTTATTTCACACAAAGACCCCTCTTTGGCTTTAGCTTAATTTTTATTTATCTTTTCGTTTTTCTTTTGCTTTGTTTTTTAATTTTATTTTCTAGCTTTTTGTATTTTAGTTTCGTATTTTTTTTTTGGCGGCCATATTTGTTTTTGTTTAGGTCGGCCGTCTTGAATTTATTTTTTGTTTCTCTTTTTTTCAGTATCCGTTTGGCCTTAAGTGCCATATTTATTTTTGTTTAAAAACTTTTCTTTTAATAGTAACTTTCATTTGAATTTTTGACCAAAAAAAAAACCGTTTAATTTATTTTTTCCACTTTTCTTTTTTTAACCCTCCCCATATTTCATTTACGGAGGTTGCCTTAGGCGACTTTTCGCTTTTTGTTTGACTTGCGTATTTATTTTCTTTGTGTAGTTTGTTTCATTGTTGTAAAGTTTATTCGTTGTACAAATTTAATTCGTTTATTCCTTTTTTGTAAAACTTTATTTATCCCAGCAAAGTTTATTTTTTGCCCCTCCTCCTATTTTTAACGAGAGTAGCCTTTTTAGGCAGCTCCTTTTTTTTGTTTGTTTTATTTCTTTTTATTGTAACTTGTAAAGTTTATTCATTGTTTGTTTTCGTTTATTTTGGTAAACCCTCTCTAGAGGCTTATCTTTTTTTGCCGTTTTAAGGCATTTTCTTAGTGTAGTTTTGGCCTTTAAAGGCTAGTGTTTTGGCCGTTATTGGCTAAACTTATTCTTTATCTATTTTTAAAAACTTCGGGTTTGTTGTTTTTATTTTAAAACCGTTTCCTTGTCTTTCTTTGTTGCTTGTTTAGTTTGTGTTTTTTTTTTTTTTTTTTTTTTTTTTTTTTTTTTTTTATTTATATATATATTTTTTTTTCCATTTTTTATTTCCCGCCTTTTTCCCACCCCTCCATATAAGTTAGATTGGTGGAAAAAAAAACAAAAAGTGTTGAGTGGAGTTGTGAAACTTAAAAATGGCCGACACTAGTCGGTCAATAAAGAAAAAATTGAACTTTGACCCCCCTTGGAAGGGCCCACCGGAAAAAAACCGATGAGGCATTTCCCTCTTCCGGGAGAAGAGCATGGCAAAGAAAAAAGACAAAGACAAAGAAATGAAAGCAACTATGGCCGAGAATGGCCAGAAAAACGTTGAAGAAAAAGACAAGACAACGAAAGATGCTGAGGCCGGGGAATCGCCCTGTGGCTGGAAGTCCTCCGAAATGCACGATCAATCTGGCGGAGTTCTTGAGAGAGCTAAGAGCTACGCACACTTTGTCGTAGAAGGTGGGCTCTTGGAGGATCCCCAAGAATTAAAGAGGATTGGAAAAAAATAGTGTCAGTCTTCGTGGTGGACAAGCGTACGCGCAAAATTTGTCGCAGCACGAAAGACAATGGTGTTGAAAACACTACAGTCAAAGGGGTATAAGCTCCTGTAGAATAGTTAAAGGTGGCTTCTTCATGTGGGACATACTGCTACCCACGCCAGAAGATTGCATAAAATTGGCAACGGAAGACCTGATAATGAAAGATCTCATATTCAGATGTGAGTACGATGGCAAACGAAGGACCAAGGTAGCAGTGTATGAGGTTCCTCCTCAGGTCATCGGGGAGCATCTGGCTGCGTACTTTTCGCAGTTTGGGCTACCTTAGATGCCCTGCGAAGACCTGACCGATGGTCTTTTGATATTATGATCAGCCGTGAAGACTTCGAGACTATCCCCAACTGTCTTGCACGTAGGGGGCCTGAGCCTACCGGTAATAGTTACCGGTCGCAAACCGAAATGCTGGAGGTGCGGAGAGATTGGTCACCTCTCCTCCTCCTGCCCAGAGAAGAAGTCCTCTGGAAGCCAGGCCCAGTCGACCCAAAATCCCCTCTGGCCGCTTCTGTTACATCCGTCTCTCGCCCGTAGTGGGCATGCCACTACCCAGACCGGTGCGGCAGTTACCCCCGGTTGGGAACAAAAAGTTCCCTCACCCCCGAAACCATCACCAGCTGCAAGTGTAGCCAAGGAGAAGGATAAGGGGGAGTGGCTGGTTGTTGGTGCAGCCAGGGGAAGCGCCAAGCTGCGGAACCTCGGTCCCCGGAGACCCCAAAGACTAAAGGCACGTACAGCCCCACTCCCTCTACCAGCAAGAAGGAGCGATGCCTCGGCCTGGTCTGCCTCCTAAATTAGAAGACCTAAAAAAAGCCTACGATCCGGGATACGAAAAAACCATAAAAATTAAGGAGCTGAAGAAACAGCTAGAAAAACGTTCTTTTCGGCCTTCAGAAGAGCGGTTAAAACAACTGGAAAAACGTCGCTCGTGCCCCTCGGCCTCTGCCCCGTCCTCCCCTCAAAAGAAAAAGACGGAGAGACCGAAGAAAGTGCATTCTTCTCAACCCACGCCCAGGAAACCTTCCCCTCGCAGTCGGGATCCCAGCCCTATTATCAATTATTTCAGAGTCTCTCCCTGCCTCTCTCCCTGTCCCTCTCCTCCAAAACTGATGCCGCCTCCATTAAAAAGGCAAAGGAGTGCTTCATCGGAGGAAAAAGAAACGCGCAAGAAGCCTGCAAAAGTGCCGTACAGGCAAGGGGAGGACATCTGCCGTATTTCCCCGGCCCAGGCCGAAAGAGCCAAGGATTTTGGAAAAAGAATAAAACAACTCAACGCGCTCTTGGCAATGAAGAAGTGCGGGGACAAGGATGTGGAAGTGCCACAAAACTTCCCTACTGCTCAGAGGATATTAACAGTTATCCGCACGGGGTCGGGGGCGCGGCAGGTGTGGGGCATGGTCGAGGAGGCGGCCAAAGTAATATCCCTGACTCCACCAATCATCACTACAAAATCAGAAAGACTAACAAACTTGGAGAAATTTTGTTCAGGACGGGTCCCTGTTTTAGTTCACCCCTCCCTCTATAGGGCGCTAAAACTAACCTTTCCCTGGGATGTTGGCGGCGTCTCCTCTGACGGCACCATCAAGAATGAGATGGGCCATGGGTCCATGGGAGAGGCTGTCGGCATCCTTTCCCCGACCATGTTCTGTCCAGGACCCCAACCCTAATTACGTATCACAATGGCTTTATGGTTAGCAAGTATAAATGCCCGGGGCTGAGGTCCGAGTCTCGGAGGGTGAGACTCACTCATGATCTCCAGCGCCTCGGTGTGGATGTTTGCTGTTTACAGGAGACCCGTTTTTTCAGCTGGCGACCATGAGAGCATACTGTCTAGGGATTACGATCTCTTTTCAGCATGTTTTGATGGTCGTTCTAGAGGTGTCTCCTGGCTAGTGAGCAAGTCATTGAATGCGGTGTGTACGCTTGTCTTCGCGGATCCAGCGGGCAGGATTTGTGTGCTGGATATTACCATAAAGGAGAAGTCTTTTCGCCTCATTGGGGTTTATGCGCCCAATGTCCATGCGGAGCGTCCTGCTTTGTTTCGGCAGCTCGAGTCGTTCTTTGGAACATCGAGGCGGGTAATTTTAGCGGGGGATTGGAATGCCGTCCTTGACCCTGAGAAAGATCGGATAGGAGAAAGATCGGGTACTAACAACCCGGATGTGAAACCATTTCGGGAATTTATCGACAGGAATGATCTTGTCGATAAATACCGAAATGAACACTCCCGGGAGGTAGTGTGGACTTGGACTAATAGGGGCAGCTCGGTTTCGAAGGTAAGCGCCAGCTACCTCGACCGAGTCCTAGTTAAGAGAGTCGACGTAGGGCTCTTAGTTGTCAAGTTTCCATTCGATAGTTTACACGGATCATAGGCTCGTCCGGGTTCGTGTAAACTTAGATAAGCCTAAGGTTAAGTTGGCTGGTTACTGGAAATTGAACGCGTCATTATTTGATAGCCAAGATTTCCAGCACCAGCTTTTACTAACACTAAAGCGGGAACTGACGGGGGCTGTGGTTGGGAATAAGTGGTGGGACACTCTAAAATCAAAACTTAGGTCGTTTGCTGCCGACTATAGTCGTCGGCTCAACTTAGCTAATTTAGCGGCGCAAACGGCAGTAGAAAAGAAAGTTGATCGGGCAGTTAAATCCCGTAATAGTGGGGACGTAGCCTTAGCTAGGCCGGAGCTGGCCTCCTTGCTTATCAAGAAGGATCAAGCTCTGGTAGTTAGGGCTAGGTTAAAAGAATGTCTTCTGAGGCAACGAATATGGCCGCAGAATTGCGTGCAGAAGAAGCTAGGCGAGCAGTCAATCGGCATATCAAGGACATCACATTGCCGGATGGACGTACCGTGACTACAGACGTGGGTATATGTGGGGCTTTTCAGGATTACTTCCAGGATCTTTTCACCAGGGAGCTCGGTCTGAGTTCGGCTCAGTTCGATACCTATTTGGCTGACTTTCCCCGCCTCTCGGCGGCTGAAGCGGCTAGGTGCGAGGGGCCCATAACAGAGTCGGAAATCTGGGATGCGCTGAAATTGGTTGGCCGGGACAAAACTCCAGGATTGGATGGTCTTCCCTACGAACTGTACTTGAGGCAGTCGTCCGTTTTTGTTCCTCTGCTGGCTCTTGTTTATAACAACTGGATGAAGCAGGGGTCTATACCTCGACGCTTCACCAGGGGTGTAATCAAGTTGCTTCGCAAGAGCAAGGACGGTGGGGGTGGCATAGATAATTATCGGCCTTTAACGATGTTAAATACTGACTTAAAGATTTTTGCCAAGATCTTGGCCGGCCGTTTGCAGGCTGTCCTATCTAGTCTGATTGGCCCCGAGCAGACTTGTGCTGTGAAGGGCAGGACTATTCAGGACAACCTTCATTTGGTACGCCTGATCATCGAGAAAACCGACACTGAAGCCGCGCTGATCAATTTGGATCAGTCCAAGGCGTTCGATAGGGTTGACCATCGCTTCTTGGAATCTGTCCTTTCCGCCGCCGCTTTCGGGCCGTACTTTCGCACCTGGATCCGACTGCTGTATGAGTCCCCCGGTGCGCTGGTGGAAGTGAATGGGGTAAGATCGAAGCCCTTCACATTATCTCGCTCCATTCGTCAAGGTTGTCCACTTTCGCCTTTGCTTTACGTTCTTGCGTTGGAGCCTTTCCTTCGCAAGTTAAAGGCGAATCCGGTCCTTCGCGGAATTTCCCTACCTGGTGCTACCACCTCGGCCAGGTACTCCGCCTATGCTGACGACGTTTCGGTTTTTGTGTCGAGCAAAGCCGAGATTGACGAAGTTAGCAAAGAAATCAGATGCTATGAGACGGTGACAGGGGCCAAGATCAATCGCGATAAGTCTGTTGGCTTGCGATTGGGTGCGTGGAAGGGAGTTTCTCTTCCCGGACCTTTCCTCTGGACGGACGGGCCGATCAAGATTCTCGGCGTCTTTTTCGGTCCTGATCTCCAGTTGGAAATGAATTGGTCGGAGGTTCGAGAGAAGGCCGAGGCGCAGTTCATCTGTGGACTCGGAGGAATCTTTCCTTAAAGGGGAGGGCGGAAGTATGTGCCTCGCACATCTACCCGATTCTCCTTTACCGACTCTCCGTACTTCCTCTCCCGTGTGCCATTCGTTTGGGATTGATTCAGCTCTTGTTCTCTTTCCTTTGGCGAGAAGGCAAGGCTCCCAAGGTGCGTCGCGAGATCTGTTACCTTCATCCATCTGAAGGCGGTCTGGGCATGCCTAGCGTTGAGATTCGTCAACATACGCTTCGCATTAGATTCCTGGATCGAATGTGTATGCTAGCGGATGAGAAAGGCGCCCTCGTTAAAGAGGACGTCCATAAAAACTTTCCATCCTTGAGAAGTGTGCATTTGTCGGAGGAAGAGGCCGGCCGTATTCCTCGTGGCGAATGCTCCTTCTATAAAGAATGTCGTTTGGCTCTCCAGTTTCTCTTGCGGGCTACGGATGGCCTCTCCAACGCCCAATCGTTGTCTCTTAGGGCATTATATCGGGTGTTAGTTAGGGGGGCCGTTCAAGATGAACTGATTGGCGAGCTCGGGCTTACGAAGCAGGAGGCTCGCTCCATATGGCCTTGGGCGCCTGGGTTGAAATGTCTCACTAACGATGAGGCATCACTCACCTGGCTGATGATTCGAAAGGCTCTCTGGGTAGGCAAGAAACTTCATGTAGCGGGCCTAACACCGAAATCAACCTGCGTGCGTTGTGGGCTGTCGGCGGAATCCGTCGATCATGCCTTCTTCCACTGCAGTGTTGTTGCGCCGCTATGTAAGTTCCTTGAAGATCTCATGGTTCGTATGCTGCGTGGAAAGTTCTTTGTCCTTGAGGCTAGTTCTGTTTGTAGCAATGTCGTACCTCCGTTATCTAGGGCTGAGCACTATGTGCTCTTTTGCTTACTAGGTGTTATGCGAATCGTGATTTGGACGACGCGACAGAAGGAATTCTATGGTGATGAGAAGTTTACCTCTTCCCAACTGATCTTGTTCTTTAAGCATCAGCTTAAAGTCAAGATCAGGACGGAAAGGAAACGACTCACTCCATCTGAATTTGGCAAAAGGTGGGTGAGTCTTGCGCGTCTCTGTCGAGTGAAAGGTGCTGACCTGGAGTGGTTGTTTGATGCTGGTTAGGCATCAGGATATTGGGTGTGCTGGGCACAACATGTGCACCCCTTCCCTGTTAGTTTAGAGTAGAAAGTATTTGATTTTCTGTTTTCTCTCTTTAAAGGTAACTTAGCTAGGTTATGATTGCTCATTGGCCCCACTTTTTCTTTTTGGCCCCAGTTTTCTTTTAGTTTAATCCCCCACCCCCTTTCCCACCTTAGGTGTTCAACAATGTTAGTTCTCCGGTGGATGCGTGGCGTCTTTCGTTATTTTTCAAGTGTGTTTTTCGTTTTTGTTATGGTGTTTAAATGTGTGAGTGATTGTGTGAGTGTTTGCTGATCGGATAAGTGGTATTATGATATTTCTAAAGCCACGCATTATATTTCGTCCGGGAAGTGATTTTGCTGTCACAATATTAGAAGTAGTGGGGGGCTTTTATTACTAATACGATTTTATTTAGTTTCTTGTATATATCGTTCTTTCATTGTATAAAACCATTGGGGATATTTTAATGTTGTTATTTTCTGCCCATGCCCTCCACTGAATATTGTAAATATGGGAGTTAAGTAGGACAACATAGAGCAGCCGAGGTATTATGGTGAACGTGGTAAGAATGGTAAGTAAAAATGTGGTATTATGGTGTAAGGATTATTATAAGTATGTCAGGGTCGACGAAAGTGAATAGCTAAGTTAAAGTAGGACAGATGATGACCAGCCTTCCCCATCCCCAATTTCGGCCTTGTGCCACATTTTTTGTATTCGTACAAAAATAAATAAAACTTAAGTCACTGATTGACGTGTTTTGTCATTTCCTGACTTGCTTTGACGAGCGTCAGACTTTTTGTTTGCAAATAACCCATTTGGACTACTTTTATTTCACACAAAAGACCCCTCTTTGGTTTAGCTAAGTTTAATTTTATTTATCTTTTCGTTTTTCTTGCTTTGTTTTTTAATTTTATTTTCTAGCTTTTTGTATTTTAGTTTCGTATTTTTTTTGGCGGCCATATTTGTTTTTGTTTAGGTCGGCCGTCTTGAATTTATTTTTTTGTTTCTCTTTTTTTTCAGTATCCGTTTGGCCTTAAGTGCCATATTTATTTTTGTTTAAAAACTTTTCTTTTAATAGTAACTTTCATTTGAATTTTTGACCAAAAAAAAAAAACCGTTTAATTTATTTTTTCCACTTTTCTTTTTAACCCCTCCCCATATTTCATTTACGGAGGTTGCCTTAGGCGACTTTTCGCTTTTTGTTTGACTTGCGTATTTATTTTCTTTGTGTAGTTTGTTTCATTGTTGTAAAGTTTATTCGTTGTACAAATTTAATTCGTTTATTCCTTTTTTGTAAACTTTATTTATCCCAGCAAAGTTTATTTTTTGCCCCTCCTCCTATTTTTAACGAGAGTAGCCTTTTTTAGGCAGCTCCTTTTTTTTTGTTTGTTTTATTTCTTTTTATTGTAACTTGTAAAGTTTATTCATTGTTTGTTTTCGTTTATTTTGGTAAACCTCTCTAGAGGCTTATCTTTTTGCCGTTTTAAGGCATTTTCTTAGTGTAGTTTTGGCCTTTAAAGGCTAGTGTTTTGGCCGTTATTGGCTAAACTTATTCTTTATCTATTTTAAAATCCTTCGGGGTTTGTTGTTTTTATTTTAAAACCGTTTCCTTGTCTTTCTTTGTTGCTTGTTTAGTTTGTGTTTTTATTTATTTTTATTTATATATATATATTTTTTTTTTTTTCCATTTTTTTACTCCCGCCTTTTCCCACCCCTCCATATAAGTTAGATTGGTGGAAAAAAAAAACAAAAAAGTGTTGAGTGGAGTTGTGAAACTTAAAAATGGCCGACACTAGTCGGTCAATAAAGAAAAAATTGAACTTTGACCCCCCTTGGAAGGGCCCACCGGAAAAAACCGATGAGGCATTTCCCCCTCTTCCGGGAGAAGAGCATGGCAAAGAAAAAGACAAAGACAAAGAAATGAAAGCAACTATGGCCGAGAATGGCCAGCAAAACTTTGAAGAAAAAGACAAGACAACGAAAGATGCTGAGGCCGGGGGAATCGCCCTGTGGCTGGAAGTCCCCTCCGAAATGCACGATCAATCTGGCGGAGTTCTTGGAGAGAGCTAAGAGCTATGCACACCTTGTCGTAGAAGGTGGGCTCTTGGAGGATCCCCAAGAATTAAAGAGGATTGGAAAAAAAATAGTGTCAGTCTTCGTGGTGGACAAGCGTACGCGCAAAATTTGTCGCAGCACGAAAGACATGGTGTTGAAAACACTACAGTCAAAGGGGTATAAGCCCTTAAGAATAGTTAAAGGTGCGGGCTTCTTCATGTGGGACATACTGCTACCCACGCCAGAAGATTGCATAAAATTGGCAACGGAAGACCTGATAATGAAAGATCTCATATTCAGATGTGAGTACGATGGCAAACGAAGGACCAAGGTAGCAGTGTATGAGGTTCCTCCTCAGGTCATCGGGGAGCATCTGGCTGCGTACTTTTCGCAGTTTGGCCAAATTTTAGATGCCTCCTGCGAAGACCTGACCGGGGGATGGTCTTTTGATATTATGATCAGCCGTGAAGACTTCGAGACTATCCCCAACTGTCTTGACGTAGGGGGCCTGAGCCTACCGGTAATAGTTACCGGTCGCAAACCGAAATGCTGGAGGTGCGGAGAGATTGGTCACCTCTCCTCCTCCTGCCCAGAGAAGAAGTCCTCTGGAAGCCAGGCCCCAGTCGACCAAAATCCCCCTCTGGCCGCTTCTGTTACATCCGTCTCGCCCGTAGTGGGCATGCCAATACCCAGGACCGGTGCGGCAGTTACCCCGGTTGGGAACAAAAGTTCCCTCACCCCCCGAAAAACCATCACCAGCTGCAAGTGTAGCCAAGGAGAAGGATAAGGGGGAGTGGCTGGTTGTTGGCAGGGCCAGGGGGAAGCGCCAAGCTGCGGAACCTCGGTCCCCGGAGACCCCAAAGACTAAAGGCACGTACAGCCCCACTCCCTCTACCAGCAAGAAGGGCGATGCCTCGGCCTGGTCTGCTCCTAAATTAGAAGACCTAAAAAAAAGCCTACGATCCGGGATACGAAAAAACCTTAAAAATTAAGGAGCTGAAGAAACAGCTAGAAAAACGTTCTTTTCGGCCTTCAGAAGAGCGGTTAAAACAACTGGAAAAACGTCGCTCGTGCCCCTCGGCCTCTGCCCCGTCCTCCCCTCAAAAGAAAAAGACGGAGAGACCGAAGAAAGTGCATTCTTCTCAACCCACGCCCAGGAAACCTTCCCCTCGCAGTCGGGATCCCAGCCCTATTATCAATTATTTCAGAGTCTCTCCCTGCCTCTCTCCCTGTCCCTCTCCTCCAAAACTGATGCCGCCTCCATTAAAAAGGCAAAGGAGTGCTTCATCGGAGGAAAAAGAAACGCGCAAGAAGCCTGCAAAAGTGCCGTACAGGCAAGGGGAGGACATCTGCCGTATTTCCCGGCCCAGGCCGAAAGAGCCAAGGATTTTGGAAAAAGAATAAAACAACTCAACGCGCTCTTGGCAATGAAGAAGTGCGGGGACAAGGATGTGGAAGTGCCACAAAACTTCCCTACTGCTCAGAGGATATTAACAGTTATCCGCACGGGGTCGGGGGCGCGGCAGGTGTGGGGCATGGTCGAGGAGGCGGCCAAAGTAATATCCCTGACTCCACCAATCATCACTACAAAATCAGAAAGACTAACAAACTTGGAGAAATTTTGTTCAGGACGGGTCCCTGTTTTAGTTCACCCTCCCTCTATAGGGCGCTAAAACTAACCTTTCCCTGGGATGTTGGCGGCGTCTCCTCTGACGGCACCATCAAGAATGAGATGGGCCATGGGTCCATGGGAGAGGCTGTCGGCATCCTTTCCCCGACCATGTTCTGTCCAGGACCCCAACCCTAATTACGTATCACAATGGCTTTATGGTTAGCAAGTATAAATGCCCGGGGGCTGAGGTCCGAGTCTCGGAGGTGAGACTCACTCATGATCTCCAGCGCCTCGGTGTGGATGTTTGCTGTTTACAGGAGACCCGTTTTTCAGCTGGCGACCATGAGAGCATACTGTCTAGGGATTACGATCTCTTTTCAGCATGTTTTGATGGTCGTTCTGGGGGAGGTGTCTCTGGCTAGTGAGCAGTCATTGAATGCGGTGTGTGCTTGTCTTCGCGGATCCAGCGGGCAGGATTTGTGTGCTGGATATTACCATAAAGGAGAATCTTTCGCCTCATTGGGGTTTATGCGCCAATGTCCATGCGGAGCGTCCTGCTTTGTTTCGGCAGCTCGAGTCGTTCTTTGGAACATCGAGGCGGGTAATTTGGCGGGGGATTGGAATGCCGTCCTTGACCCTGAGAAGATCGGATAGGAGAAAGATCGGGTACTAACAACCCGGATGTGAAACCATTTCGGGAATTTATCGACAGGAATGATCTTGTCGATAAATACCGAAATAATTGCCAAGGAGGTAGTGTGGACTTGGACTAATAGGGGCAGCTCGGTTTCGAAGGTAAGCGCCAGCTACCTCGACCGAGTCTATTAAGAGAGTCGACGTAGGGCTCTTAGGTTGTCCAAGTTTCCATTCGATAGTTTACACCGGATCATAGGCTCGTCCGGGTTCGTGTAAACTTAGATAACCTAAGGTTAAGTTGGCTGGTTACTGGAAATTGAACGCGTCATTATTTGATAGCCAAGATTTCCAGCACCAGCTTTTACTAACACTAAAGCGGGAACTGACGGGGGCTGTGGTTGGGAATAAGTGGTGGGACACTCTAAAATCAAAACTTAGGTCGTTTGCTGCCGACTATAGTCGTCGGCTCAACTTAGCTAATTTAGCGGCGCAAACGGCAGTAGAAAAGAAAGTTGATCGGGCAGTTAAATCCCGTAATAGAGGGGACGTAGCCTTAGCTAGGGCCGAGCTGGCCTCCTTGCTTATCAAGAAGGATCAAGCTCTGGTAGTTAGGGCTAGGTTAAAAAGAATGTCTTCTGAGGCAACGAATATGGCCGCAGAATTGCGTGCAGAAGAAGCTAGGCGAGCAGTCAATCGGCATATCAAGGACATCACATTGCCGGATGGACGTACCGTGACTACAGACGTGGGTATATGTGGGGCTTTTCGGGATTACTTCCAGGATCTTTTCACCAGGGAGCCCGGTCTGAGTTCGGCTCAGTTCGATACCTATTTGGCTGACTTTCCCCGCCTCTCGGCGGCTGAAGCGGCTAGGTGCGAGGGGCCCATAACAGAGTCGGAAATCTGGGATGCGCTGAAATTGGTTGGCCGGGACAAAACTCCAGGATTGGATGGTCTTCCCTACGAACTGTACTTGAGGCAGTCGTCCGTTTTTGTTCCTCTGCTGGCTCTTGTTTATAACAACTGGATGAAGCAGGGGTCTATACCTCGACGTTTCACCAGGGGTGTAATCAAGTTGCTTCGCAAGAGCAAGGACGGTGGGGGTGGCATAGATAATTATCGGCCTTTAACGATGTTAAATACTGACTTAAAGATTTTTGCCAAGATCTTGGCCGGCCGTTTGCAGGCTGTCCTATCTAGTCTGATTGGCCCCGAGCAGACTTGTGCTGTGAAGGGCAGGACTATTCAGGACAACCTTCATTTGGTACGCCTGATCATCGAGAAAACCGACACTGAAGCCGCGCTGATCAATTTGGATCAGTCCAAGGCGTTCGATAGGGTTGACCATCGCTTCTTGGAATCTGTCCTTTCCGCCGCCGGTTTCGGGCCGTACTTTCGCACCTGGATCCGACTGCTGTATGAGTCCCCCGGTGCGCTGGTGGAAGTGAATGGGGTAAGATCGAAGCCCTTCACATTATCTCGCTCCATTCGTCAAGGTTGTCCACTTTCGCCTTTGCTTTACGTTCTTGCGTTGGAGCCTTTCCTTCGCAAGTTAAAGGCGAATCCGGTCCTTCGCGGAATTTCCCTACCTGGTGCTACCACCTCGGCCAGGTACTCCGCCTATGCTGACGACGTTTCGGTTTTTGTGTCGAGCAAAGCCGAGATTGACGAAGTTAGCAAAGAAATCAGATGCTATGAGACGGTGACAGGGGCCAAGATCAATCGCGATAAGTCTGTTGGCTTGCGATTGGGTGCGTGGAAGGAGTTTCTCTTCCCGGACCTTTCCTCTGGACGGACGGGCCGATCAAGATTCTCGGCGTCTTTTTCGGTCCTGATCTCCAGTTGGAAATGAATTGGTCGGAGGTTCGAGAGAAGGCCGAGGGCGCAGTTCATCTGTGGACTCGGAGGAATCTTTCCTTAAAGGGGAGGGCGGAAGTATGTGCCTCGCACATCTACCCGATTCTCCTTTACCGACTCTCCGTACTTCCTCTCCCGTGTGCCATTCGTTTGGGATTGATTCAGCTCTTGTTCTCTTTCCTTTGGCGAGAAGGCAAGGCTCCCAAGGTGCGTCGCGAGATCTGTTACCTTCATCCATCTGAAGGCGGTCTGGGCATGCCTAGCGTTGAGATTCGTCAACACACGCTTCGCATTAGATTCCTGGATCGAATGTGTATGCTAGCGGATGAGAAAGGCGCCCTCGTTAAAGAGGACGTCCATAAAAACTTTCCATCCTTGAGAAGTGTGCATTTGTCGGAGGAAGAGGCCGGCCGTATTCCTCGTGGCGAATGCTCCTTCTATAAAGAATGTCGTTTGGCTCTCCAGTTTCTCTTGCGGGCTACGGATGGCCTCTCCAACGCCCAATCGTTGTCTCTTAGGGCATTATATCGGGTGTTAGTTAGGGGGGCCGTTCAAGATGAACTGATTGGCGAGCTCGGGCTTACGAAGCAGGAGGCTCGCTCCATATGGCCTTGGGCGCCTGGGTTGAAATGTCTCACTAACGATGAGGCATCACTCACCTGGCTGATGATTCGAAAGGCTCTCTGGGTAGGCAAGAAACTTCATGTAGCGGGCCTAACACCGAAATCAACCTGCGTGCGTTGTGGGCTGTCGGCGGAATCCGTCGATCATGCCTTCTTCCACTGCAGTGTTGTTGCGCCGCTATGTAAGTTCCTTGAAGATCTCATGGTTCGTATGCTGCGTGGAAAGTTCTTTGTCCTTGAGGCTAGTTCTGTTTGTAGCAATGTCGTACCTCCGTTATCTAGGGCTGAGCACTATGTGCTCTTTTGCTTACTAGGTGTTATGCGAATCGTGATTTGGACGACGCGACAGAAGGAATTCTATGGTGATGAGAAGTTTACCTCTTCCCAACTGATCTTGTTCTTTAAGCATCAAGCTTAAAGTCAAGATCAGGACGGAAAGAAACGACTCACTCCATCTGAATTTGGCAAAAGGTGGGTGAGTCTTGCGCGTCTCTGTCGTGAAAGGTGCTGACCTGGAGTGGTTGTTTGATGCTGGTTAGGCATCAGGATATTGGGTTGCTGGGCACAACATGTGCACCCCTTCCCTGTTAGTTTAGAGTAGGAAGTATTTGATTTTCTGTTTTCTCTCTTTAAAGGTAACTTAGCTAGGTTATGATTGCTCATTGGCCCCACTTTTTCTTTTTGGCCCCAGTTTTCTTTTAGTTTAATCCCCCACCCCCTTTCCCACCTTAGGTGTTCAACAATGTTAGTTCTCCGGTGGATGCGTGGCGTCTTTCGTTATTTTTCAAGTGTGTTTTTTCGTTTTTGTTATGGTGTTTAAATGTGTGAGTGATTGTGTGAGTGTTTGCTGATCGGATAAGTGGTATTATGATATTTCTAAAGCCACGCATTATATTTCGTCCGGGGAAGTGATTTTGCTGTCACAATATTAGAAGTAGTGGGGGGCTTTTATTACTAATACGATTTTATTTAGTTTCTTGTATATATCGTTCTTTCATTGTATAAAACCATTGGGGATATTTTAATGTTGTTATTTTCTGCCCATGCCCTCCACTGAATATTGTAAATATGGGAGTTAAGTAGGACAACATAGAGCAGCCAAGGTATTATGGTGAACGTGGTAAGAATGGTAAGTAAAAATGTGGTATTATGGTGTAAGGATTATTATAAGTATGTCAGGGTCGACGAAAGTGAATAGCTAAGTTAAAGTAGGACAGATGATGACCAGCCTTCCCCATCCCCAATTTCGGCCTTGTGCCACATTTTTTGTATTCGTACAAAAATAAATAAAACTTAAGTCACTGATTGACGTGTTTTGTCATTTCCTGACTTGCTTTGACGAGCGTCAGACTTTTTGTTTGCAAATAACCCATTTGGACTACTTTTATTTCACACAAAAGACCCCTCTTTGGTTTAGCTAAGTTTAATTTTATTTATCTTTTCGTTTTTCTTGCTTTGTTTTTTAATTTTATTTTCTAGCTTTTTGTATTTTAGTTTCGTATTTTTTTGGCGGCCATATTTGTTTTTGTTTAGGTCGGCCGTCTTGAATTTATTTTTTGTTTCTCTTTTTTTCAGTATCCGTTTGGCCTTAAGTGCCATATTTATTTTTGTTTAAAAACTTTTCTTTTAATAGTAACTTTCATTTGAATTTTTGACCAAAAAAAAAAACCGTTTAATTTATTTTTTTTTCACTTTTCTTTTTAACCCCTCCCCATATTTCATTTACGGAGGTTGCCTTAGGCGACTTTTCGCTTTTTGTTTGACTTGCGTATTTATTTTCTTTGTGTAGTTTGTTTCATTGTTGTAAAGTTTATTCGTTGTACAAATTTAATTCGTTTATTCCTTTTTTGTAAACTTTATTTATCCCAGCAAAGTTTATTTTTTGCCCCTCCTCCTATTTTTAACGAGAGTAGCCTTTTTTAGGCAGCTCCTTTTTTTTGTTTGTTTTATTTCTTTTTATTGTAACTTGTAAAGTTTATTCATTGTTTGTTTTCGTTTATTTTGGTAAACCTCTCTAGAGGCTTATCTTTTTGCCGTTTTAAGGCATTTTCTTAGTGTAGTTTTGGCCTTTAAAGGCTAGTGTTTTGGCCATTATTGGCTAAACTTATTCTTTATCTATTTTAAAATCCTTCGGGGTTTGTTGTTTTTATTTTAAAACCGTTTCCTTGTCTTTCTTTGTTGCTTGTTTAGTTTGTGTTTTTATTTATTTTTATTTATATATATATTTTTTTTTCTTCCATTTTTTTACTCCCGCCTTTTCCCACCCCTCCATGTAAGTTAGATTGGTGGAAAAAAAAAACAAAAAAGTGTTGAGTGGAGTTGTGAAACTTAAAAATGGCCGACACTAGTCGGTCAATAAAGAAAAAATTGAACTTTGACCCCCTTGGAAGGGCCCACCGGAAAAAACCGATGAGGCATTTCCCCCTCTTCCGGGAGAAGAGCATGGCAAAGAAAAAGACAAAGACAAAGAAATGAAAGCAACTATGGCCGAGAATGGCCAGAAAAACGTTGAAGAAAAAGACAAGACAACGAAAGATGCTGAGGCCGGGGAATCGCCCTGTGGCTGGAAGTCCCCTCCGAAATGCACGATCAATCTGGCGGAGTTCTTGGAGAGAGCTAAGAGCTATGCACACCTTGTCGTAGAAGGTGGGCTCTTGGAGGATCCCCAAGAATTAAAGAGGATTGGAAAAAAAATAGTGTCAGTCTTCGTGGTGGACAAGCGTACGCGCAAAATTTGTCGCAGCACGAAAGACATGGTGTTGAAAACACTACAGTCAAAGGGGTATAAGCCCTTAAGAATAGTTAAAGGTGCGGGCTTCTTCATGTGGGACATACTGCTACCCACGCCAGAAGATTGCATAAAATTGGCAACGGAAGACCTGATAATGAAAGATCTCATATTCAGATGTGAGTACGATGGCAAACGAAGGACCAAGGTAGCAGTGTATGAGGTTCCTCCTCAGGTCATCGGGGAGCATCTGGCTGCGTACTTTTCGCAGTTTGGCCAAATTTTAGATGCCTCCTGCGAAGACCTGACCGGGGGATGGTCTTTTGATATTATGATCAGCCGTGAAGACTTCGAGACTATCCCCAACTGTCTTGACGTAGGGGGCCTGAGCCTACCGGTAATAGTTACCGGTCGCAAACCGAAATGCTGGAGGTGCGGAGAGATTGGTCACCTCTCCTCCTCCTGCCCAGAGAAGAAGTCCTCTGGAAGCCAGGCCCCAGTCGACCAAAATCCCCCTCTGGCCGCTTCTGTTACATCCGTCTCGCCCGTAGTGGGCATGCCAATACCCAGGACCGGTGCGGCAGTTACCCCCGGTTGGGAACAAAAAAGTTCCCTCACCCCCCGAAAAACCATCACCAGCTGCAAGTGTAGCCAAGGAGAAGGATAAGGGGGAGTGGCTGGTTGTTGGCAGGGCCAGGGGAAGCGCCAAGCTGCGGAACCTCGGTCCCCGGAGACCCCAAAGACTAAAGGCACGTACAGCCCCACTCCCTCTACCAGCAAGAAGGGCGATGCCTCGGCCTGGTCTGCTCCTAAATTAGAAGACCTAAAAAAAAGCCTACGATCCGGGATACGAAAAAACCTTAAAAATTAAGGAGCTGAAGAAACAGCTAGAAAAACGTTCTTTTCGGCCTTCAGAAGAGCGGTTAAAACAACTGGAAAAACGTCGCTCGTGCCCCTCGGCCTCTGCCCCGTCCTCCCCTCAAAAGAAAAAGACGGAGAGACCGAAGAAAGTGCATTCTTCTCAACCCACGCCCAGGAAACCTTCCCCTCGCAGTCGGGATCCCAGCCCTATTATCAATTATTTCAGAGTCTCTCCCTGCCTCTCTCCCTGTCCCTCTCCTCCAAAACTGATGCCGCCTCCATTAAAAAGGCAAAGGAGTGCTTCATCGGAGGAAAAAGAAACGCGCAAGAAGCCTGCAAAAGTGCCGTACAGGCAAGGGGAGGACATCTGCCGTATTTCCCCGGCCCAGGCCGAAAGAGCCAAGGATTTTGGAAAAAGAATAAAACAACTCAACGCGCTCTTGGCAATGAAGAAGTGCGGGGACAAGGATGTGGAAGTGCCACAAAACTTCCCTACTGCTCAGAGGATATTAACAGTTATCCGCACGGGGTCGGGGGCGCGGCAGGTGTGGGGCATGGTCGAGGAGGCGGCCAAAGTAATATCCCTGACTCCACCAATCATCACTACAAAATCAGAAAGACTAACAAACTTGGAGAAATTTTGTTCAGGACGGGTCCCTGTTTT
>JBBBDQ010026187.1:0-10002 GCA_037127315.1 Ascarosepion bandense | reverse complement strand
CTCATATTCATCTTTTTCAAATTAAAATCACAAAATCAGCTCAATTTCTCTCTCATTCTCTACTTTTTCAAATGAAAGATCACAAAATCAGAAATATTTCTTGTCATTTTTTTTTTCTCAAATTAAAAATCACAAAATCAGGAATATATCTTCTCATTTTCTTTTCCTTTTCAAATTAAAAATCACAAAATCAGCAGTATTTCTTCTCATTTTCTTCTTTTTCAAATTAAAAATCACAAAATCAGCACTATTTCTTCCGATTTTCTTCGTTTTCAAATTAAAAATCACAAAATCAGCAATATTTTCATTTTCTTCTTTTCAAATTAAAATCACAAAATCAGCAATATTTCTTTACATTTTCTTTTTCAAATTAAAAAATCAGAAAATCAGCCCTATTTCTTTCATTTTCTTCTTTTTCAAATTAAATATCAGAAAATCAGCAATATTTCTTCTCATTTTCTTCTTTTTCAAATTAAAATTCACAAAATCAGCCCTATTTCTCATCATTTTCTTTTTTTTCAAAATAAAAAATCAGAAAATCAGCAATATTTCTTCTCATTTTCTTCTTTTTCAAAATTAAAAATCACAAAATCAGCAATATTTCTTCATTTTTCTTTTCAAATTAAAATCACAAAATCAACCCTATTTCTTTTCATTTTCTTCTTTTTCAAATTAAAAATCACAAAATCAGCAATACTTTTCAACTTTTTTTTCCAAATTACAAATCTCAAAAATTAGCAAAATTTCTGCCCATTTTCTTCTTTTAAATTAAAAATCACAAAATCAGCAATATTTCTTTCTCATTTTCTTTTCTCTTTTTCAAATTAAAAATCACAAAATCAGCAATATTTCTTCTCATTTTCTTCTTTTTCAAGTTAAAATCCTAAAATCAGCAATATTTCTTCTCATTTTCTTTCTTTTTCAAATTAAAAAAAACCCACAAAATCAGCCCTACTTCTTCTCATTTTCTTCTTTTTCAAATTAAAAATCACAAATCAGCAATATTTCTTCTCGTTTTCTTTCTTTTTTCTAAATTAAAAATCACAAAATCAACCCTTATTTCTTCTCATTTTCTTTCTTTTTCAAATTAAAAATCACAAAATCAGCAATATTTCTTCTCATTTTCATTTTTCTAATTTAAAATCAGAAAATCAGCAATATTTTTTCTCATTTTCTTCTTTTTCAAATTAAAAATCAGAAAATCAGCAATATATCTTCCCATTTTCTTCTTTCAAATGAAATATCACAAAATCAGCAATATTTCTTCTCATTTTCGACTTTTTCAAATTAAAAATCACAAAATCAGCAATATTTCTTCTCATTTTCTTCTTTTCAAATTAAAAATCAGAAATTGTGCAATATTTCTTCTCATTTTTCTTCTTTTTCAAATTAAAAATCACAAAATCAGCAATATTTCTTCTCATTTCTCTTTTCAAATTGAAAATCACAAAATCAGCAATATTTCTCCCTATTTCCATCTTTTCAAATTAAAAATCACAAAATCAGCAATATTTCTTCTCATTTTTCTTTTTCACAAATTAAAAATCACAAAATCAGCAATATTTCTTCTCATTTTCTTCTTTGAAATTGAATATCAGAAAATCAGCAATATTTGTTCTCATTTTCTTCTTTTTCAAATTAAAATCACAAAATCAGCAATATTTCTTTCTCATTTTCTTCTTTGAAATTTATAATCAGAAAATCAGCAATATTTCTCATTTAATTTTTCAAATTAAACATCACAAAATCAGCCCTATTTCTTCTCATTTTCTTCTTTTTCAAATTAAAAATCACAAAATCAGCAATATTATTTTCCTTTCATTTTCTTCCTTTTCAAATTAAAAATCACAAAATCAGCAATATTTATTCTCATATTCATCTTTTCAAATTAAAAATCACAAAATCAGCTCAATTTCTTCTTATTCTCTACTTTTTCAAATGAAAGATCACAAAATCAGAAATATTTCTTGTCATTTTTTTTCAAATTAAAAATCACAAAATCAGCAATATTTCTTCTCATTTTCTTCTTTTTCAAATTAAAAATCAGAAAATCAGCAATATTTCTTCTCATTTTCTTCTTTTTCAAATTAAAAATCAGAAAATCAGCAATATTTCTTCTCATTTTCTTCCTTTTCAAATTAAAATCACAAAATCAGCAATATTTTTTCTCATATTCTTCTTTTTCAAATTAAAAATCACAAAATCAGCAATATTTCTTCTCATTTTCTTCTTTTTTCAAATTAAAAAATCCCAAAATTAGCAAATATTTCTTCTCATTTTCTTCTTTTTTCAAATTAAAAATTACAAGTTCAGCAATAGTTCTTTTCATTTCCTTCTTTTTCAAATTAAAAATCAGAAAATCAGCAATATTTCTTCTCATTTTCTTTTTTTCAAATTAAAATCACAAAATTAGCAATATTTCTTCTCATTTTCTTCTTTTTCAAATTCTAAATCACAAAATCAGCAATATTTCTTCTCATTTTCTTCTTTTTCAAATTAAAAATCAGAAAATCTGCAATATTTCTTCTCATTTTCTTCTTTTTCAAATTAAAAATCACAAAATCAGCAATATTTCTTCTCATTTTGTTCTTTTTCAAATTAAACATCACAAAATTAGCAATATTTCTTCTCATTTTCTTCTTTTTTAAATTAAAAATCACAAAATCAACCCTATTACTTCTCATTTTCTTCTTTCTCAAATTTAAAATCACAAAATCAGCAATATTTCTTATCGTTTTCTTCTTTTTCAAATTAAAAATCACAAAATCAGCAATATTTCTCCTCATTTCCATCTTTTTCAAATTAAAAATCCCAAAATCAGCAATATTTCTTCTCATTTTCTTCTTTTTCAAATTAAAAATCCCAAAATCAGCAATATTTCTTATCGTTTTCTTCTTTTTCAAATTAAAAATCACAAAATCAGCAATATTTCTCCTCATTTCCATCTTTTTCAAATTAAAAATCACAAAATCAGCAATATTTCTTCTCATTTTCTTCTTTTTCAAATTAAAAATCACAAAATCAGCAATATTTCTTCTCATTTTCTTCTTTTTAAAATTTAAAATCAGAAAATCAGCAATATTCCTTCTCATTTTCTTCTTTTTCAAATTAAACATCACAAAATCAGCCCTATTTCTTCTCATTTTCTTCTTTTTCAAATTAAAAATCAGAAAATCAGCAATATTTCTTCTCATTTTCTTCCTTTTCAAATTAAAAATCACAAAATCAGCAATATTTCTTCTCATATTCTTCTTTTTCAAATTAAAAATCACAAAATCAGCAATATTTCTTCTCATTTTCTTACTTTTTCAAATTAAAAATCCCAAAATTAGCAACATTTCTTCTCATTTTCTTCTTTTTCAAATTAAAAATCACAAGTTCAGCAATATTTCTTCTCATTTCCTTCTTTTTCAAATTAAAAATCAGAAAATCAGCAATATTTCTTCTCATTTTCTTTTTTTCAAATTGAAAATCACAAAATTAGCAATATTTCTTCTCATTTTCTTCTTTTTCAAATTCAAAATCAGCAAATCAGCAATATTTCTTCTCATTTTCTTCTTTTTCAAATTAAAAATCAGAAAATCTGCAATATTTCTTCTCATTTTCTTCTTTTTCAAATTAAAAATCACAAAATCAGCAATATTTCTTCTCATTTTGTTCTTTTTCAAATTAAAAATCACAAAATTAGCAATATTTCTTCTCATTTTCTTCTTTTTTAAATTAAAAATCACAAAATCAACCCTATTACTTCTGATTTTCTTCTTTCTCAAATTTAAAATCACAAAATCAGCAATATTTCTTCTCATTTTCTTCTTTTTCAAATTAAAAATCACAAAATCAGCAATATTTCTTCTCATTTTCTTCTTTTTCAAATTAAAAATCCCAAAATCAGCAATATTTCTTATCGTTTTCTTCTTTTTCAAATTAAAAATCACAAAATCAGCAATATTTCTTCTCATTTTCTTCTTTTTGAAATTTAAAATCAGAAAATCAGCAATATTCCTTCTCATTTTCTTCTTTTTCAAATTAAACATCACAAAATCAGCCCTATTTCTTCTCATTTTCTTCTTTTTCAAATTAAAAATCACAAAATCAGCAATATTTCTTCTCATTTTCTTCTTTTTCAAGTTAAAAATCACAAAATCAGCAATATTTCTTCTAACTTTTTTTTTCCAAATTACAAATCTCAAAATTAGCAAAATTTCTGCCCATTTTCTTCTTTTTTAAATTAAAAATCACAAAATCAGCAATATTTCTTCTCATTTTCTTCTTTTTCAAATTAAAAATCACAAAATCAGCAATATTTCTTCTCATTTTCTTCTTTTTCAAGTTAAAAATCCTAAAATCAGCAATATTTCTTCTCATTTTCTTCTTTTTCAAATTAAAAAACCCACAAAATCAGCCCTATTTCTTCTCATTTTCTTCTTTTTCAAATTAAAAATCACAAAATCAGCAATATTTCTTCTCGTTTTCTTCTTTTTCAAATTAAAAATCACAAAATCAACCCTATTTCTTCTCATTTTCTTCTTTTTCAAATTAAAAATCACAAAATCAGCAATATTTCTTCTCATTTTCTACTTTTTCTAATTTAAAATCAGAAAATCAGCAATATTTTTTCTCATTTTCTTCTTTTTCAAATTAAAAATCAGAAAATCAGCAATATATCTTCCCATTTTCTTCTTTTTCAAATGAAATATCACAAAATCAGCAATATTTCTTCTCATTTTCGACTTTTTCAAATTAAAAATCACAAAATCAGCAATATTTCTTCTCATTTTCTTCTTTTTCAAATTAAAAATCAGAAATTGTGCAATATTTCTTCTCATTGTCTTCTTTTTCAAATTAAAAATCACAAAATCAGCAATATTTCTTCTCATTTTCTTCTTTTTCAAATTGAAAATCACAAAATCAGCAATATTTCTCCTCATTTCCATCTTTTTCAAATTAAAAATCACAAAATCAGCAATATTTCTTCTCATTTTCTTCTTTTTCAAATTAAAAATCACAAAATCAGCAATATTTCTTCTCATTTTCTTCTTTTTGAAATTTAATAATCAGAAAATCAGCAATATTTCTCATTTTAAATTAAAAATCACTTTTTCAAATTAAACATTTTCAAATTTATAATCAAAAGAAAATCAGCCCAATATTTCTTCTTTCTTTTTCAAATTTTCTTCTTTTTCAAATTAAAAATTTCATTTTCAAAATTAAAAATCAGCAATATTTCTTCTCATTTTCTTCCTTTTCAAATTAAAAATCACAAAATCAGCAATATTTCTTCTCATATTCATCTTTTTCAAATTAAAAATCACAAAATCAGCTCAATTTCTTCTTATTCTCTACTTTTTCAAATGAAAGATCACAAAATCAGAAATATTTCTTGTCATTTTTTTTTCTCAAATTAAAAATCACAAAATCAGCAATATTTCTTCTCATTTTCTTCTTTTTCAAATTAAAAATCAGAAAATCAGCAATATTTCTTCTCATTTTCTTCTTTTTCAAATTAAAAATCAGAAAATCAGCAATATTTCTTCTCATTTTCTTCCTTTTCAAATTAAAAATCACAAAATCAGCAATATTTTTTCTCATATTCTTCTTTTTCAAATTAAAAATCACAAAATCAGCAATATTTCTTCTCATTTTCTTCTTTTTCAAATTAAAAATCCCAAAATTAGCAACATTTCTTCTCATTTTCTTCTTTTTCAAATTAAAAATTACAAGTTCAGCAATATTTCTTTTCATTTCCTTCTTTTTCAAATTAAAAATCAGAAAATCAGCAATATTTCATCTCATTTTCTTTTTTTCAAATTAAAATCACAAAATTAGCAATATTTCTTCTCATTTTCTTCTTTTTCAAATTCAAAATCACAAAATCAGCAATATTTCTTCTCATTTTCTTCTTTTTCAAATTAAAAATCAGAAAATCTGCAATATTTCTTCTCATTTTCTTCTTTTTCAAATTAAAAATCACAAAATCAGCAATATTTCTTCTCATTTTGTTCTTTTTCAAATTAAAAATCACAAAATTAGCAATATTTCTTCTCATTTTCTTCTTTTTTAAATTAAAAATCACAAAATCAACCCTATTACTTCTCATTTTCTTCTTTCTCAAATTTAAAATCACAAAATCAGCAATATTTCTTATCGTTTTCTTCTTTTTCAAATTAAAAATCACAAAATCAGCAATATTTCTCCTCATTTCCATCTTTTTCAAATTAAAAATCCCAAAATCAGCAATATTTCTTCTCATTTTCTTCTTTTTCAAATTAAAAATCCCAAAATCAGCAATATTTCTTATCGTTTTCTTCTTTTTCAAATTAAAAATCACAAAATCAGCAATATTTCTCCTCATTTCCATCTTTTTCAAATTAAAAATCACAAAATCAGCAATATTTCTTCTCATTTTCTTCTTTTTCAAATTAAAAATCACAAAATCAGCAATATTTCTTCTCATTTTCTTCTTTTTAAAATTTAAAATCAGAAAATCAGCAATATTCCTTCTCATTTTCTTCTTTTTCAAATTAAACATCACAAAATCAGCCCTATTTCTTCTCATTTTCTTCTTTTTCAAATTAAAAATCAGAAAATCAGCAATATTTCTTCTCATTTTCTTCCTTTTCAAATTAAAAATCACAAAATCAGCAATATTTCTTCTCATATTCTTCTTTTTCAAATTAAAAATCACAAAATCAGCAATATTTCTTCTCATTTTCTTCTTTTTCAAATTAAAAATCCCAAAATTAGCAACATTTCTTCTCATTTTCTTCTTTTTCAAATTAAAAATCACAAGTTCAGCAATATTTCTTCACATTTCCTTCTTTTTCAAATTAAAAATCAGAAAATCAGCAATATTTCTTCTCATTTTCTTTTTTTCAAATTGAAAATCACAAAATTAGCAATATTTCTTCTCATTTTCTTCTTTTTCAAATTCAAAATCAGCAAATCAGCAATATTTCTTCTCATTTTCTTCTTTTTCAAATTAAAAATCAGAAAATCTGCAATATTTCTTCTCATTTTCTTCTTTTTCAAATTAAAAATCACAAAATCAGCAATATTTCTTCTCATTTTGTTCATTTTCAAATTAAAAATCACAAAATTAGCAATATTTCTTCTCATTTTCTTCTTTTTTAAATTAAAAATCACAAAATCAACCCTATTACTTCTGATTTTCTTCTTTCTCAAATTTAAAATCACAAAATCAGCAATATTTCTTCTCATTTTCTTCTTTTTCAAATTAAAAATCACAAAATCAGCAATATTTCTTCTCATTTTCTTCTTTTTCAAATTAAAAATCCCAAAATCAGCAATATTTCTTATCGTTTTCTTCTTTTTCAAATTAAAAATCACAAAATCAGCAATATTTCTTCTCATTTTCTTCTTTTTGAAATTTAAAATCAGAAAATCAGCAATATTCCTTCTCATTTTCTTCTTTTTCAAATTAAACATCACAAAATCAGCCCTATTTCTTCTCATTTTCTTCTTTTTCAAATTAAAAATTCACAAAATCAGCAATATATCTTCTCATTTTCTTCTTTTTCAAAATAAAAATCACAAAATCAGCCCTATTTCTTCTCATTTTCTTCTTTTTCAAATTAAAAATCACAAAATCAGCAATATTTCTTCTCATTTTCTTCTTTTTCAAATTAAAAATCACAAAATCAGCTCAATTTCTTCTTATTCTCTACTTTTTCAAATGAAAGATCACAAAATTAGAAATATTTCTGGTCATTTTCTTCTTTCTCAAATTAAAAATCACAAAATCAGCAATATTTCTTCTCATTTTCTTCTTTTTCAAATTAAAAATCACAAAATCAGCAATATTTGTTCTCATTTTCTTCTTTTTCAAATTAAAAATCAGAAAATCAGCAATATTTCTTCTCATTTTCTTCTTTTTCAAATTTAAAAATCATAAAATCAGCAATATTTCTTCTCATTTTCTTCCTTTTCAAATTAAAAATCAGAAAATCAGCAATATTTCTTCTCATATTCTTCTTTTTCAAATTAAAAATCACAAAATCAGCAATATTTCTTCTCATTTTCTTCTTTTTCAAATTAAAAATCCCAAAATTAGCAATATTTCTTCTCATTTTCTTCTTTTTCAAATTAAAAATCACAAGTTCAGCAATATTTCTTCTCATTTCCTTCTTTTTCAAATTAAAAATCAGAAAATCAGCAATATTTCTTCTCATGTTCTTTTTTCAAATTAAAAATCACAAAATTAGCAATATTTCTTCTCATTTTCTTCTTTTTTAAATTAAAAATCACAAAATCAGCAATATTTCTTCTCATTTTCTTCTTTCTCAAATTAAAAATCACAAAATCAGCAATATTTCTTCTCATTTTCTTCTTTTTCAAATTAAAAATCACAAAATCAGCAATATTTCTTCTCATTTTCTTCTTTTTCAAATTAAAAATCCCAAAATCAGCAATATTTCTTCACATTTTCTTCTTTTTCAAATTAAAAATCACAAAATCAGCAATATTTCTTCTCATTTTCTTCTTTTTCAAATTAAAAATCACAAAATCAGCAATATTTCTTCTCATTTTCTTCTTTTTCAAATTAAAAATCCCAAAATCAGCAATATTTCTTCACATTTTCTTCTTTTTCAAATTAAAAATCACAAAATCAGCAATATTTCTTCTCATTTTCTTCTTTTTCAAATTGAAAATCACAAAATCAGCAATATTTCTCCTCATTTCCATCTTTTTCAAATTAAAATCACAAAATCAGCAATATTTCTTCTCATTTTCTTCTTTTTCAAATTAAAAATCACAAAATCAGCAATATTTCTTCTCATTTTCTTCTTTTTGAAATTGAAAATCAGAAAATCAGCAATATTTCTTTACATTTTCTTCTTTTTCAAATTAAAAATCACAAAATCAGCAATATTTCTTCTCATTTTCTTTTTTTTTGAAAATTAAAATCAGAAAATCAGCAATATTTCTTCTCATTTTCTTCTTTTTCAAATTAAAAATCACAAAATCAGCCCTATTTCTTCTCATTTTCTTCTTTCTCAAATTTAAAATCACAAAATCAGCAATATTTCTTCTCATTTTCTTCTTTTTCAAATTAAAAATCACAAAATCAGCAATATTTCTTCTCATTTTCTTCTTTTTCAAATTAAAAATCCCAAAATCAGCAATATTTCTTATCGTTTTCTTCTTTTTCAAATTAAAAATCACAAAATCAGCAATATTTCTTCTCATTTTCTTCTTTTTCAAATTAAAAATCACAAAATCAGCAATATTTCTTCTCATTTTCTTCTTTTTGAAATTTAAAATCAGAAAATCAGCAATATTCCTTCTCATTTTCTTCTTTTTCAAATTAAACATCACAAAATCAGCCCTATTTCTTCTCATTTTCTTCTTTTTCAAATTAAAAATCACAAAATCAGCAATATATCTTCTCATTTTCTTCTTTTTCAAAATAAAAATCACAAAATCAGCCCTATTTCTTCTCATTTTCTTCTTTTTCAAATTAAAAATCACAAAATCAGCAATATTTCTTCTCATTTTCTTCTTTTTCAAATTAAAAATCACAAAATCAGCTCAATTTCTTCTTATTCTCTACTTTTTCAAATGAAAGATCACAAAATTAGAAATATTTCTTGTCATTTTCTTCTTTCTCAAATTAAAAATCACAAAATCAGCAATATTTCTTCTCATTTTCTTCTTTTTCAAATTAAAAATCACAAAATCAGCCCTATTTCTTCTCATTTTCTTCTTTTTCAAATTAAAAATCAGAAAATCAGCAATATTTCTTCTCATTTTCTTCTTTTTCAAATTAAAAATCATAAAATCAGCAATATTTCTTCTCATTTTCTTCCTTTTCAAATTAAAAATCACAAAATCAGCAATATTTCTTCTCATATTCTTCTTTTTCAAATTAAAAATCACAAAATCAGCAATATTTCTTCTCATTTTCTTCTTTTTCAAATTAAAAATCCCAAAATTAGCAATATTTCTTCTCATTTTCTTCTTTTTCAAATTAAAAATCACAAG
>JBBBDQ010026183.1:0-60600 GCA_037127315.1 Ascarosepion bandense | reverse complement strand
CAACCGCCCGTAGCTAACAAGGAGGGCGAGTGGCAGGTGGTGGGCAAAAAGAAGGCTAAAACACCTTCCCCGGCAAAGGTACCACCACCTGCCAAGACGCCGACAGCAGCAAGACCCAGGTGAAGGTGCAGACTCCGGTCAAAGAGAAGGAGTCTCCGGCAGAGAATCGCCGCCCACCTGCCAAAACGCTGGTAGGGCCAAAGGAGTCGCCTCAAAGAAGTCTCCCCCCAAGCAGAAAGAAAGAGTCCTTCTCCCAAAAAGAACAGAAAATGGAGGTGGAGAGGTCGGCTTCCCTGAAGCGCGGAGAGAGGAGGAAGTGGAGAGGTACTATGACGAAGACCCGCCGAAGGAGCAGGAGCAAAGAAAAGAACGAGAGCGGAAAAATGTTCGTCGCTGCCGGTGTCGCCGATGAGGCATTCATACGCAGAAAAGGCTGAAGCCTACCCGCCCCGCGAAAAGCTTCCCAGTCCCCAACCTTTGAATTAAGCCCCCCCTTAAAATGATTTCAACTCCCACTCCCTCCCCTTCTCCTAATCCCACTCCCACACGAAGCAAAAAGAAAAATACCCTCCCTCCGGGGGATGCCTTATGAGGGTACACGAAGATGTCGCCACAGAATGGTCTTCGCAAAGGCGCAAACTCTTAAAGCCTTTGCTGAAACTGACCTCGGTGGACGGCCGATCCACCGAGGATCCCAGGAACTTTGCCCAGGCCCCGGGAGTCATCCCTGGTAAGAGATACCGGGGGCAACCTGAGTCTGGGACCATTTGGCTGAAGTTAAGAAGCACTACCCAAAACTAAGGATGGTGCAGGAGAGGCACCGAACTCAGGAAGATGGCAAAAAACTGTTCACCAGAGTTCCCGGTTTGATCCATCCCTGTCTATATAGGGTGCTAAAACTCACTTATCCTGCGGACGTCGGCGGGATTGTCCTAGACGGACGGATTACGTCCGACATAGGAACGGGTTCCCTAGGACAGTCCGTCGGGGTCCCATCTACCAGAGATTTTATCCGCTATGCGATTAGTGCCTTTGTTGCATGTTTTTTCTTTTCTTTTTTTCAGATCTAAGAAATGTCTATTAAGATAGCCAGTTTGAATGCGTATGGCCTGAGGGATCGGGGCAAGGCGAAGCTCGCCTGCGTCGTGACCTCTTGTCGTACGACGTGGATGTGGCCGCGATCCAAGAGACGCACTTTGTTTGCCGAAGCCGACTCGTGTGTGCTGGATGACGACTTTGTCGTTTATTCAGCATATGGGAACCGGCATGCCAGAGGTGTTTCTTTGCTGGTCAAGCGTACCCTGGACGCGGTTGACCTTGTCCATGTCGGTGCCGAGGGCCGGCTGATCGTGGCCGATATTGCAGTGAAAAGCAAGTCGTTCGGCTGATTGCGGTTTATACGCCCAATAGTCAAGGTAGGCGTGTCTCTTTCTTTCGGCTGTTGGAGCCCTTCATGGTGGATTCAACACGGCTAATCTTAGTTGGGGACTGGAATGCCGTCCTAACCCCCAAATGGGATAGAGGAAGGGGCGCTAGCGGGAGGAGTGGTGATCGTAGCCTGGTTGATCTGATCAACGAATTTGGTCTCGTCGATAGATACCGGGTCGATCATCCGGATGGGAGTATGTGGACGTGGACGCTTAATTGGCCTTCTACCCGGGTATCTGCGTACCTGGATAGAATGTTGAGTAGAGTGGCCGACATAGACTTCTTAGAATGTCCAACGTTCCACTGGTTAGGCTACACGGACCACAAACTTGTTTGTGCCCGTGGTGTTAGATTTGGAAGCTAGGTTGGCTGGTTATTGGAAGTTCAATCAGTCCTTACTGGACAGGCGGGACTTTCGTGACCAACTGACAAAACTAGTTCAGCGGGCGTTAATTGGGCGAGTCATTGGGAGTAAGTGGTGGGTTAACCTTAAAGGACTCCATTAGTCTTTCATACAAATATAGCCAGCGGCTCAAACTAGATAAGGCTGCGGAGGCAAAGACACTTAGGCTAATTTCTCCCGGGCGGAGGCTGGTGGGATCTAGAAATAGCCGTAGCTAGGGGAGGCCCTGGAGCGCTCGACTAGCGGAGCGCTACATGGGCCAAGTAATTAGAGGCTAAGTTAAGCAAGATGTCTTCCGAAGCTGTGAAAATGGGCGCAGAATTGCGCAAGGAAGAAATTCGCCGAGCCGGCGACCGGTACATTCGAGAGGTGCGCGACCCGGAGGGACGGCTCATAGGTCCACTGACGACATGTGCGGGGCGTTCCGGCAACATTTCGAACACCGTTTTACCAAGGAGCCTGGTCTCCGTGACGAGGAAGTTTCGCAGCTATTTGGCTGACTTTCCCCGGCTTTGCCGGGCTAGAAGCCCAGCTAGCTGCGAAGGGAGATTACGGAGGACGAAATCTACGCGGCTTTGAAGAAGGTCGGCAGAGGCAAGTCGCCAGGTTTGGATGGTTTGCCCTATGAATTGTACTTGAGGATGTCGCACCTTTTTGTCCCGATCTTGGCTGTCGTGTTCAACCACTGGACGGCAGGGGTCATCAGCGGATTACCAGGGCGTGATCACGCTGTTGAAAAAAGGCAAAGAGAAGGTTGGGAGGGAACTAGACGATTACAGGCCCATAACTCTGCTAAACACAGAGTTAAAGATTTTGGCCAAGATCCTGACGAATCGCTTGCAGCTAGTTGCCGAGTCTCTGTTGGAACCGGATCAGACTTGTTCTGTGAAGGGACGAACAATTCAGAGCAACCTGCACTTGATTCGCACGATCATAGAGGGTGTAGAAGACGACGATGAGGCCGCGCTGATCAATTTGGATCAGTCCAAGGCATTTGATAGGATTGACCATGGCTACCTGGCTGCTGTCCTGCAGGCCGCCGGATTCAAACCCGACTTCAGCCGCTGGATTAGCCTTCTGTATCGCTCCCCCAAGGCTGTGGTACAGGTGAACGGGAAGCTGTCGGGCGCTTTCGCGCTGTCTAGGTCGGTCCGACAGGGTTGTCCACTGTCGTCTCTCCTTTTACGTCCTGGCGTTAGACCCCTCCTTCGCCGGCTAAGGGACGAGACTGGCAGTCCGGTCCTACGTGGAATTGCTGTCCCTGGAGGAGCTCGAGCGGGGGTTTCCGCGTACGCCGATGACGTAACGACCTTTGTGTCCTCCCGCAGGGACATAGAGCGGTACAACAGGCGCTTGAACGGTACGAGAAGGTGATGGGGGCCAGAATTAACCGCGACAAAGTCATCCGGCTTGCGGTTAGGTGCCTGGAAGGGTGTTTCCCTCCGGGGCCTTCAGCTGGACGGACGGGCCGGTCAAAATCCTCGGGATTTGGTTCGGTCCGGACTTACAACTGAAGAAAAACTGAAAGTCAGAAATACTGGCAAGGTCGGCGCGTCGGTCAAGACTTGGCGTCGACGGAGTCTCTCCGTAAAGGGCTTGGCGGAGGTGTGTGTTACATACCTTTCCCATGATCCTTTACCGGCTGTCAGTACTTCCCCTTTGTGACGATCATGAGAAGGCGCTCGAGCGTTTGCTATTCTCCTGTCTGTGGAGAGGACGCAAACACATGGTCGACAAAGGAGTCTGTTGCCTCCGTCCGTGTCCAAGGGGGTCTGGGGATGCCACACTTGAGGAGCCATGTGCTCGCTTCGGGGTTGGCATTCCTCCAGGCGCGCGTTGGAAGATCGGTTGCTTGCGGGGGTAGTGAGGGACATGTTCCCGCCCCTTACTATCACTCCCCCGACCCTATGGCTGACCGTCAGGCCTTGGGTGCGACCGAAATTCCTGCTCGAATGTCTGGCGGCCTTGCAAAGCCATTCCACGATCCAGTGACCTTTCACAGCCTAGGAGACTCTTCTATCGGGGATTAGTGGAGGGTGCCGTGAAGGATAAGCTGTGGAGTAGGCTCGGCATGTCGAGTGGAGTACAGCTCTCATTGGTCTTGAAGCGCCAGTGCGGATTGGCTCAGCAACTCTGAGTTTTCTCTGACCTGGCGATTGGCTCGGAATGGTTTGTCTCTCAATGACAAGCGTTTCGCAATAGACTGGCGGATTTGCCAGACCATGACGTTACAGCCTTGGAATTAAGGAGACGTCTGCGCACACTTCTTCCATTGTTTGCGCGTTCGCCCGTTGTGGGAGCGTGTCGGCGGATTGACTGCTCGTATGGCACCGCGAGAGCTTGTGCTCATTGACCGCGCATACGCTGTGGACAATGTGTCGCCCCCGTACTCTGGAGTGAAGCGGATGGTGTTTCTGTCGCTACTGGCCGGCAGAATGGTGATATGGACGACGCGACTTGGAGGGAAGTCTTGCGGGGCGGCCGTCTTTCGGATCAGGATCTAATCCGATATTTTGAGCACCAGCTCAAAATGAAGATTAGAACTGAACGGAAACGGCTGCACCCGACAGAGTTCAGCGAGGTGGATAAATGCAGCGAGCCTGGTTCGTGTGACCGGGGCCTTGATTTTCCAGATCTGCTAATCGCATCGGGGTGGATTCCTTTGGAACCCTTCCCGTGGTTAAGGTAAGAAGTCTTTTGTATGCCTAGTTAATGTGAGTGATTGTGTTTGTCTGGCCTGTCCCCGGCTCCACTGCTTTTGTTATGATCCAGTTCGAGATCCCCTTTGTCGGTGTTATTTTGTCCCGTTTCATTCTCGGCTGGGTCTTCTCCATATTCTCCCAGTCCCATTTATTTTGTACCCTGCGTCTCCATTCCCCTTAGAAGAGAGCTGCTTGATTTTGTCTTTCAAGGCAGAATACAGTGGCCTCTTTAATTATGGTGCGTTTGGGTCTTACTAACATTATGTATATATATTCATTTGAAATTATTTTGTTTTGGGGATTTTTTGTTTCGTCATAACCCTTCCCATCATGTCATTTCATGCAATATTTTTAAAGCTATTTTTGTATATTTATTGTACATACCACGAATTTTTACGTGCATTTGGGGCGTTTTGTAGGTCCCCGGTATGTTTTTGCGGTATTTTGGTGCATGATAAGTATGAACGTTGATGGACAAACCTTTATGAGTGAATGAGAACTATTGTAACGTATGCATGGGTCGCGAATCAGTTTTAGCTGAGCGTAGGATAGAGTACTGAAGACCAACTGAGTTTGTTTCCCCCTCCCTTCTTTCGGCTTTTAAGCCCGCTAATCCTTGTACAAAGGATAAATAAAACTTCCCTGCCACAGAAGGCTTTGTTTGACCTTTTCTTTCAAATTTTCTGTTGCAGGTTTAGTAGGCTCTTTGGTATCATTGTGACCTTTGTTCGTTCCACCCGAGTTTATAGCTTTGGTAGTGTGGAAGTAGTGGCCATTTTGGACGCGAAAACACCAGGAAAAACATTTTGGTCGGTGACTCCTTAGAGGAGGCCATGGCCTCACCTAGGCCGGAGGAGAGTCTTCCCCCCACCACGGCGTCGGTGGGAGGAAAAGAGGGGGATTGGCAACTACCGCCAAGGATTAATCCCCCTCCAACTGCACCAGGATCCCCCATACCTTCCACCTCGGGATGGACAGGGACTAAAATTGTCAGCAAGGATGAAGAGTATTATGACGCGCAGGAAGCCAAATATGCGGACTATAAAAGGCACTGAGCTGGTCTCAGTGCCAGAACAATTAGCAAAAGAAATTGAAAAAAGAATCATCACGTTATTTACTAAAGATATAAAAACCCACAAATTCATTGGGATAACAAGAGACATTTTGAAGCAGCCATCAAGACTCTTAACATTAAGGCTAGGGCCGTGGCGAGGAGGAGCAATGCCATGTGGGACGTCCTGCTGGGCACGGCAGAAGAAGCCAAGAGTTTGGTCGGTGTGGTGCTGGAAACGAAAACTCTCCAGTTCCATACCGAGTACATGGGTGCCCGAAAGGTCAAAATAACTTTGCATGATCCCCATGGACATTATGAAGACCATATTGGTGCCTTTTGCCAGCTATGGTAAGGCCCAAGTCTCCTCGCCCTGCGGTCCAAAGCGGGCTTCATTACAGGAACATGACCCTGCAGGTGACGTTGTCTAAAGAAAACATAGACAAAATCCCCAACATCCTCACCTGCAGGGGGCTGTAATTTTATTATTGTAGAAGGCAGGGAAGCCGTGCTGTTGGGTCTGTGGGGCGGCAGACGCTATTTGCAAAGCCTGCCCGTCCGTCCAACCCCTAAGGCCCAGCAGTCCAACCAACCAAGCAGCAGCAGCTAGAGAAGGAAGGCGGAAAACCTGCTCAACCAACACAACCGCCCGTAGCTAACAAGGAGGGCGAGTGGCAGGTGGTGGGCAAAGAATGGCGCCTTCCCCGGCAAAGGTACCACCACCTGCCAAGACGCCGGCAACACAGACCCAGGTGAAGGTGCAGACTCGGTCAAGAGAAGGAGTCTCCGGCGAAGGTGCCGCCACCTGCCAAAACGCTGGTAGGGCAAAGGAGTCGCCTCAAGAAGTCCCCCCAAGCAGAGGAAGAAAGAGTCCTTCTCCCCAAAAGAACTTAGAAAATGGAGGTGGAGAGGTCAGCTTCCTGAAGCGCGGGAGAGAGGAGGAAGTGGAGGAGTACTATGACAGCCCCGAAGACCCGCCGAAGGAACGAGGCAAAGAAAAAGAACGAGAGCGGAAAAATATTCGTCGCTGCCGGTGTCGCCGATGAGGCATTCGCACGCAGAAAGAAACAAAGCCTACCCGCTTCCCCCGCGAAAAGCTGATCCCCAACCTTTGAATTGACCCCCCTTAAGAAAGCCAGTTTTTCAACTCCCACTCCCTCACCCTTCTCCTAATCACTCCCACACGAAGCAAAAAAGAAAAATACCCTCCCTCAGGGGGATGCCCTTGTGAGGGTACACGAAGATGTCGCCACAGAATGGTCTTCGCAAAGGCGCAAACTCTTAAAGCCTTTGCTGAAACTGATATCGGTGGACGGCCGATCCACCGAGGATCCCAGGAACTTGCCCAGGCCCCAGGAGTCATCACTGGTAAGGAATACCGGGGGCAACCTGAGGGTCTGGGACCATTTGGCTGAAGTTAGAAGCACTACTAAAACTAAGGATGGTGCGGGAAGGCACCCCCGAACTCAGGAAGATGGCAAAAAAAAGCTGTTCTGGGAGGTTCGGTTTTGATCCATCCCTGTCTATATAGGGTGCTAAACTCACTTATCCTACGGACGTCGGCGGGATTGTCCTAGACGGACGGATTACGTCCGACATAGGAACGGGATTTCCCTAGGACAGTCCGTCGGGGTCCCATCTGCCAGAGATTTTTATCCCTTATGCGATTAGTGCCTTTGTTGCATGTTTTTTCTTTTTTCTTTTTTCAGATCTAAGAAATGTCTGTTAAAATGTAATGTAGCCAGTTTGAATGCGCATATGGCAAGGGATCGGGGCGGGCGGCTCGCCTGCGTCGTGACCTCTTGTCGTACGGCGTGGATGTGGCCGCGATCAAGAGACGCACTTTGTTTGCGAAGCCAAACTCGTGTGCTGGATGACGACTTTGTCGTTTATTCAGCATATGGGAGCCGGCATACCAGAGGTGTTTCTTTGCTGGTCAAGCGCTTCCTGGACGCGAGGATTGACCTTGTCCATGTCGGTGCCGAGGGCCGGCTGATCGTGGCCGATATTTGCAGTGAAAAGCAAGTCGTTCGGCTGATTGCGGTTTATGCGCCCAATGATCAAGGTGAGCGTGTCTCTTTCTTTCGGCTGTTGGAGCCCTTCATGGTGGATTCAACACGGCTAATCTTAGTTGGGGACTGGAATGCCGTCCTAACCCCAAATGGGATAGAGGAAGGGGCGCTAGCAGGAGGTAGTGATCGTAGCCTGGTTGATCTGATCAACGAATTTGGTCTCGTCGATAGATACCGGGTCGATCATCCGGATGGGAGGTAATATGTGGACGTGGACGCTTAATTGGCCTTCTACCCGGGTATCTGCGTACCTGGATAGAATGTTAGTGAGAGTGGCCGACATAGACTTCTTAGAATGTCCAACGTTCCACTGGTTAGGCTACCACGGACCACAAACTTGTTTGTGCCCGTGGTGTTGGAATTTTAGGCCTAGGTTGGCTGGTTATTGGAAGTTCAATCAGTCGCCTGGACAGGCGGGACTTTCGTGACCAGCTGACAAAACTAGTTCAGCGGGCGTTAATTGGGCGAGTCATTGGGAGTAAGTGGTGGGTTAACCTTAAGGACTCCATTAGGTCTTTGCCCACCAAATACGTAGCGGCTCAAACTAGATAAGGCTGCGGAGGCAAAGACACTTAGAGCTAATTTCTCCCGGGCGGAGGCTGGTGGGAATCCCCTACGGCCAGCCGTAGCTGGGGAGGCCCTGGGCCAACTCGACTAGCGGGCGCTTCATGGGCCAAGTAATTAGGAGCTAAGTTAAGCAAGATGTCTTCGAAGCTGTGAAAATGGGCGCAGAATTGCGCAAGGGAAGAAATTCGCCGAGCCGGCGACCGGTACATTCGAGAGGTGCGCGACCCGGAGGACATCTCCTTAGGTCCACTGACGACATGTGCGGGGCGTTCCGGCAGCATTTCGAACACCGTTTTTACCAAGAGGAGCCTGGTCTCCGTGACGAGGAGTTCCGCAGCTATTTGGCTGACTTTCCCCGGCTTTGCCGGCTGAAGCGGCTAGCTGCGAAGGGGAGATTACGGAGGACGAAATCTACGCGGCTTTGAAGAAGGTCGGCAGAGGCAAGTCGCCAGGTTTGGATGGTTTGCCCTATGGTGTACTTGAGGATGTCGCACCTTTTGTCCCGGTCTTGGCTGTGTGTTCAACCACTGGTTTCGGCAGGGGTCCATCCCCGGCCGGATTACCAGGGGCGTGATCACGCTGTTGAAAAGAGCAAGAAAGGTTGGGAGGGAACTAGACCGTTACAGGCCCATAACTCTGCCAAACACAGAGTTAAAGATTACGGCCAAGATCCTGACGAATCGCTTTGCAGCTAGTTGCCGAGTCTCTGTTGGAACCGGATCAGACTTGTTCTGTGAAGGGACGAACAATTCAGAGCAACCTGCACTTGATTCGCACGATCATAAGGGGTGTAGAAGACGACGATGAGGCCGCGCTGATCAATTTGGATCAGTCCAAGGCATTTGATAAGATTGACCATGGCTACCTGGCTGCTGTCCTGCAGGCCGCTGATTCAAACCCGACTTCAGCCGCTGGATTAGCCTTCTGTATCGCTCCCCCAAGGCTGTGGTACAGGTGAACGGGAAGCTTGTCGGGCGCTTTCGCTGTCTAAGGTCGGTCCGACAGGGTTGTCCACTGTCGTCTCTCCTTTACGTCCTGGCGTTGGGCCCCTCCTTCGCCGGCTAAGGGACGAGACTGGCGGTCCGGTCTACGTGGAATTGCTGTCCCTGGAGGAGCTCGACCCGGGGTTTACCGCGTACGCCGATGACGTGTGAAGCCTTCGTGTCCTCCCGCGGGGACATGAGGCTGACGCAACAGGCGCTTGAACGGTACGAGAAGGTGACAGGGGCCGATTAACCGCGACAAGTCATCCGGCTTGCGGTTAGGTGCCTGGAAGGGTGTTCCCTCCCAGACACTAAGCTGGACGGACAGGCCAGTCAAATCTCCGGATTTGGTTCGGTCCGGTTTCCCCGTGAAAACAGTCAGAAATACTGGCAAAGGTCGGCACGTCGGTCAAGACTTGGCGTCGACGAGTCTCTCCGTAAAGGGCTTGGCGGAGGTGTGTGTTACATACCTCTTTCCCATGATCCTTTGCAAACTGTCAAATGCTACGCCCCGTGACGAGTCATGAGAAGGCGCTCGAGCGTTTGCTATTCTCCTGTCGCTGGAGAGGACGCAAACACATGGTCGACAAGGAGTCTGTTGCCTCCGTCCGTGTCAAGGGGGTCTGGGGATGCCACGCCAAGGCCATGTGCTCGCTTCGAGGTTGAGCCCTCAGGCGCGTTGGAGGAAGATCGGTTGCCCTTGCGGGGGCGTCGAGGACATGTTCCCTTGCCTTACTATCACTCCCCCGACCCTATGCGCTGACCGTCGGCCTTGATTTGATAAAATTCCTGCTCGAATGTCTGTACATGGCAGCCTTGCAAGCCATTCGAGAGATCCAGTGACCTTTCACAGCCTAGGAGACTCTTCTATCGGGGATTAGTGGAGGGTGCCATGAAGGATAAGCTGTGGAGTAGGCTCGGCATGTCGAGAGTGGAGTACAGCTCTCATTGGTCTTGGGCGCCAGGTGCGGACGGCTCAGCAACTCGGTTTCTCTGACCTGGCGATTGGCTCGGAATGGTTTGTCTCTCAATGACAAGCGTTTCGCAATGGGCCTGGCGGATTTGCCAGATTGTGAGCGTTACCTTGAAGGTCAGGGCGATATTGCACGCCTTCTTCCATTGTTTGCGCGTTCGCCCGTTGTGGGAGCGTAGGCGAGTTGACTGCTCGTATCGCGCCGCGGGAGCTTGTGCTCATTGACCGCGCATACGCTGTGGACAATGTGTCGCCCACGTACTCTGGAGTGAAGCGGATGGTGTTTCTGTCGCTACTGGCAGCTGGGAATGGTGATATGGACGACGCGACGGAGGAAGTCTTGCGGGGCGGCCGTCTTTCGGATCAGGATCTAATCCGATATTTTGAGCACCAGCTCAAAATGAAGATTAAGAACTGAACGCGGAAACGGCTGCGCCCGACAGAGTTCAGCGAGGTGGATAAATGCGAAGCGACCTGGTTTCGTGTGACCGGGAGCCCAGCGCCAGTTTTCTTGCGCAGATCTTACTAATCGCATCGGGGGTGTGATTCCTTTGGAACCCTTCCCGTGGTTAAGGTAAGTCTTTTGTATGCCTAGTTAATGTGAGTGATTGTGTTTGTCCTGGCCTGTCCCCGGCTCACTGCGCTATGATCAAGTTCCGGAGTCCCACTGTCCGGTGTTATTTTGTCCCGTTTCATTCTCGGCTGGGTCAGCCATATATATTGATCCATTTATTTTGCCTGTCTCATTCCCCTTAGAAGAGAGCTGCTTGGTTTTGTCTTTCGGAAATAGAATGCAGTGGCCTCTTTAATTATGAGGGTGCGTTTGGGTCTTACTAACATTATGTATATATATTCATTGAAATTATTTTTTGTTTTGGGGATTTTTTGTTTCGTCATAACTTCCCCTTCCCATCGTATCCATTTCTTTAGTATTTTTTAAAGCTATTTTTGTATATTTATTACCTTTGTACATGCCACGAATTTTTACGTGCATTTGGAGCATTTTTATGTGGATCTTGGTATGTTTTTGGTATTTTTGGTGCATGATAAGTATGAACGTTGATGGACAAACCTTTATGGTGAATAGAACTATTGTAACGTATGCATGGGTCGCGAATCGGTTTGGCTAGGCGTAGGATAGAGTACTGAAGACAAGCGAGTTTTGTTCCCCCTCCCTTCTTTCTGCTTTAAGCCATAATCCTTCTGTACAAAGGATAATCCAACTTCCCTTACAAGGGCTTTGTTTGGCCTTTTCTTTCAAATTTTCTGTTGCAGGTTTAGTAGGCTCTTTGGTATCATCGTGACGTTGTTCGTTCCACCCGAGTTCTGCTTTGGTAATTGTGGAAGTAGTATTGCGGCCATTTGGACATAGAAACACCAGGAAAAACATTTTGGTCGGTGACTCCTTAGAGGAGGCCTTTAGCCTCACCTAGGCCGGAGGAGAGTCTACACCACACGGCGTCGGTGGGAGGGAAAAGGGGGATGGCAACTGCCATAAGGATTAATCCCCCTCCAATTGCACCAGGATCCCCATACCTTCCTCGGGATGGACGGGGACTAAAATTGTCAGCAAGGATGAAGAGTATGACAACATGAGAGCCAAATATGCGGACTATATCAAAGGCACTGAGCTGGTCTCGGTACCAGAACAATTAGCAGTGAAAGATCATCACGTTGTTTACTAAAGATATAAAAACCCACAAATTCATTGGGATAACAAGAGACATTTTGAAGCAGCCATCAAGACTCTTAACATTAAGGCTGGGGCGTGGCAGGGAAGACAATGCCATGTGGGACGTCCTGCTGGGCACGGCAGAAGAAGCCAAGAGTTTGGTCGGTGTGGTGCTGGAAACGAAAACTCTCAGTTCCATACCGAGTACATGGGTGCCCGAAAGGTCAAAATAACTTTGCATGAGCCACATGGACATTGCCGAGGTTATATTGGTGCCTTTTTGGCTATGGTAAGGTGGCCCAAGTCTCCTCGCTGCGGTCCAAAGCGGGCTTCATTACAGGAGACATGACCCTGCAGGTGACGTTGTCTAAAGAAAACATAGACAAAATCCCCAACATCCTCACCTGCAGGGGCGTGTAATTTTTATTATTGTAGAAGGCAGGAAGCCGTGCTGTTGGGTCTGTGGGGCGGCGGACCATGTTGCAAGGCCTGCCCGTCCAAAAATCCGGCCTAAGGCCGTCAGTCCAACCAGCCAAGCAGCAGCTAGAGAAGGAAGGCGGAAAACCTGCTCAGCTTCAACACAACCGCCCGTAGCTAACAAGGAGGGCGAGTGGCAGGTGGTGGGCAAAGAAACTAAAAACACCTTCCCCGGCAAGGGTACCACCACCTGCCAAGACGCCGGCAACACAGACCCAGATGAGGTGCGAACTCCGGTCAAAGAGAAGGAGTCTCCGGCGAAGGTGCCGCCACCTGCCAAAACGCTGGTAGGGCCAAAGGAGTCGCCTCAAAGAATTACAAGCAGAGGAAGAAAGGAGTCCTTCTCCCCAAAAAGAACAGAAAATGGAGGTGGAGAGGTCGAGAAAGCCTGAAGCGCGGGAGAGAGGGAGAACGGAGGAGTACTATGACAGCCCGAAGACCCGCCGAAGGAGCAGGAGCAAGAGAAAAGAACGAGAGCGGAAAAATGTTCGTCGCTGCCGGTGTCGCCGATGAGGCATTCATACGCAGAAAAGGCTAAGAAGCCTACCGCTTCCCCGCAGCTTCCCCGGTCCCCAACCTTTGAATTGACCCCCTTAAGAAAGCCAGTTTTCCGCTCACTCCTCGCTTCTCCTAGTCACTCCACACGAAGCAAAAAAGAAAAATACCCTCCCTCAGGGGGATGCCCTTATGAGGGTACACGAAGATGTCGCCACAGAATGGTCTTCGCAAAGGCGCAAACTCTTAGAAGCCTTTTATGAAACTGACCTCGGTGGACAGCCGATCACCGAGGATCCCAGGAACTTTGCCCAGGCCCCAGGGTCATCACCCTGGTAAGGAATACCGGGGGCAACCTGAGGGTCTGGGACCATTTGGCTGAAGTTAAGAAGCACTACCCAAAACTAAGGATGGTGCGGGAAGGCACCCCGAACTCAGGAAGATAGCCAAAAAACTGTTCTGGGAGGTTTGGTTTTGATCCATCCCCTGTCTATAGGGTGCTAAAACTCACTTATCCTACGGACGTCGGCCCCGGGATTGTCCTAGACGGACGGATTACGTCCGACATAGGGAACGGGTTCCCTAGGACAGTCCGTCGGGGTCCCATCACGGTTTTTATCCCGTATGCGATTAGTGCCTTTGTTGCATGTTTTCTTTCTTTTCAGATCTAAGAAATGTCTATTAAGATAGCCAGTTTGAATGCGTATGGCCTGAGGATCGGGAGGACAAGGCAGCTCGCCGTCGTGACCTCTTGTCGTACGGCGTGGATGTGGCCGCAGTCAAGACGCACTTTGTTTGCGAAGCCGACTCGTGTGTGCTGGATGACGACTTTGTCGTTTATTCGGCATATGGGAGCCGGCATGCCAGAGGTGTTTCTTTGCTGGTCAAGCGTACCCTGGACGCGAGGATTGACCTTGTCCATGTCGGTGCCGAGGGCCGGCTGATCGTGGCCGATATTTGCATTGAAAGCAAGTCGTTCCGGCTGATTGCGGTTTATGCGCCCAAGCGTCCAAGGTGAGCGTGTCTCTTTCTTTCGGCTGTTGGAGCCCTTCATGGTGGATTCAACACGGCTAATCTTAGTTGGGGACTGGAATGTAGTCTAACTTCACAAATGGGATAGAGGAAGGGGCGCTGGCAGCAGGAGGGTGATCGTAGCCTGGTTGATCTGATCAACGAATTTGGTCTCGTCGATAGATACCGGGTCGATCATCCGGATGGGGAATATGTGGACGTGGACGCTTAATTGGCCTTCTACCCGGGTATCTGCGTACCTGGATAGAATGTTAGTGAAATTGGCCGACATAGACTTCTTAGAATGTCCAACGTTCCATAGTTGGGCTACACGGACCACAAACTTGTTTGTGCCCGTGTGGTGGTAGATTACAGGCCTAGGTTGGCTGATTTATTGGAAGTTCAATCAGTCCTTACTGGACAGGCGGGGACTTTCGTGACCAGCTGACAAAACTAGTTCAGCGGGCGTTAATTGGGCGAGTCATTGGGAGTAAGTGGTGGGGGTTAACCTTAAGGACTCCATTAGGTCTTTCGCCACCAAATATAGCCAGCGGCTCAAACTAGATAGAGCTGCGGAGGCAAAGACACTTAGAGCTAATTTCTCCCGGGCGGAGGCTGGTGGGGATCCCCTAGAAATAGCCGTAGCTAGGGAGGCCTGGGCGCTCGGCTAGCGGGCGCTACATGGGCCAAGTAATTAGGGCTAAGTTAAGCAAGATCTTCGAAGCTGTGAAAATGGGCGCAGAGGTACTGAGAGAAATTCGCGAGCCGGCGACCGGTGCATTCGAGAGGTGCGCGACCCGGAGGACATCTCCATAGGTCCACTGACGACATGTGCGCGGGGCGTTCCGGCAGCATTTCGAACACCGTTTTACCAAGGAGCCTGGTCTCCGTGACGTTTCCGCAGCTATTTGGCTGACTTTCCCCGGCTTTTGCGGCTGAAGCAGCCTGGCGCTGAAGGGGAATTGGAGGACGAAATCTACGCGGCTTTGAAGAAGGTCGGCAGAGGCAAGTCGCCAGGTTTGGATGGTTTGCCCTATGAATTGTACTTGAGATGTCGCACCTTTTTTGTCCCGATCTTGGCTGTCGTGTTCAACCACTGGTTTCGGCAGGGGTCCATACGGCCGGATTACCAGGGGCGTGATCACGCTGTTGAGAAAAGGCAAGAAGGTTGGGAGGAACTAGACGATTACAGGCCCATAACTCTGCTAAACACAGAGTTAAAGGTCACGGCCAAGATCCTGACGAATCGCTTGCAGCTAGTTGCCGAGTCTCTGTTGGAAACCGGATCAGAACGTTATGAAGGGACGAACAATTCAGAGCAACCTGCACTTGATTCGCACGATCTTAGAGGTTGTAGAAGACGACGATGAGGCCGCTGATCAATTTGGATCAGTCCAAGGCATTTGATAGGATTGACCATGGCTACCTGGCTGCTGTCCTGCAGGCGCCGGATTCAAACCCGACTTCAACCGCTGGATTCAACCCTTCTGTATCGCTCCCCCAAGGCTGTGGTACAGGTGAACCGGGAAGCTGTCGGGCGCTTTCGCGCTGTCTAGGTCGGTCCGACAGGGTTGTCCACTGTCGTCTCTCCTTTACGTCTGGCGGCGTTGGAGCCCCTCCTTCGCCGGCTAAGGGACGAGACTGGCAGTCCGGTCCTACGTGGAATTGCTGTCCTGGAGGAGTAGAGCCGGGGTTTTCCGCGTCCGCCGATGTGTAACGACCTTTGTGTCCTCCGCAGGGACATAGAGGCGGTACAACAGGCGCTGAACAGTACGAGAAGTGACAGGGGCCAGAATTAACCGCGACAAGTCATCCGGCTTGCGGTTAGGTGCGCAGAAGGTGTTTCCTCCCGGGGCCCTTCAGCTGGACGGACGGGCCGGTCAAAATCCTCGGGATTTGGTTCGGTCCGGACTTACAGCTGAGAAAAACTGGTCAGAAATACTGGCAAAGGTCGGCTACGTCGGTCAAGACTTGGCGTCGACGAGTCTCTCCGTAAAGGGCTTGGCGGAGGTGTGTATTTTATGCCTCTTTCCATGATCCTTTACCGGCTGTCAATCCTTTCCTTGTGACGATCATGAGAAGGCGCTCGAGCGTTTGCTATTCTCCTGTCTGTGGAGAGGACGCAAACACATGGTCGACAAAGAGTCTGTTGCCTCCGTCCGTGTCAAGGGGGTCTGGGGATGCCACTTGAGGAGCCATGTGCTCGCTTCGAGGTTGGCATTCCTCGGGCGCGCGTTGGAGGGGAAGATCGATTGCTTGCGGGGGTAGTGAGGGACATGTTTCCTTGCCTTGCTATCACTCCCCCTGACCTATGGCTGACCGTCGGGCCTTGGGTGCGACCGAAATTCTGCTCGAATGCTATGGCAAAAGCCTTGCAAGCCATTCCACGGTCCAGTGACCTTTCACAGCCTAGGGAACTCTTCTATCAGGGGATTAGTGGAGGACACCGTGAAGGATAAGCTGTGGAGTAGGCTCGGGCATGTGGTGGAGTACAGCTCTCATTGGTCTTGGGCGCCAGGTGCGGATTGGCTCAGCAACTCTGAGTTTTCTCTGACCTGGCGATTGGCTCGGAATGGTTTGTCTCTCAATGACAAGCGTTTCGCAATGGGCCTGTGATTTGCCAGATTATGACGTTGCAACCTTGGAATTAAGGAGACGTCTGCGCACGCCTTCTTCCATTGTTTGCGCGTTCGCCCGTTGTGGGAGCGTGTAGGCGAGTTGACTGCTCGTATCGCGCCGCGGGAGCTTGTGCTCATTGACCGCGCATACGCTGTGGACAATGTGTCGCCCCCGTACTCTGGAGTGAAGCGGATGGTGTTTCTGTCGCTACTGGCCACGGCTAGAATGGTGATATGGACGACGCGACTGGAGGAAGTCTTGCGGGGCGGCCGTCTTTCGGATCAGGATCTAATCCGATATTTTGAGCACCAGCTCAAAATGAAGATTAGAACTGAACGGAAACGGCTGCACCCGACAGAGTTCAGCGAAAGGTGGATAAATGCAGCGAGCCTGGTTCGTGTGACCGGGGCTAGCCTTGATTTTCTTTTTTAGATCTGCTAATCGCATCGGGGTGGATTCCTTTGGAACCCTTCCCGTGGTTAAGGTAAGAAGTCTTTTGTATGCCTAGTTAATGTGAGTGATTGTGTTTGTCCTGGCCTGTCCCCGGCTCCACTGCTTTTGTTATGATCCAGTTCGAGATCCCCTTTGTCCGGTGTTATTTTGTCCCGTTTCATTCTCGGCTGGGTCAGCCTTATATATTCTCCAGTCCCATTTATTTTGTACCCTGCGTCTCCATTCCCCTTAGAAAGAGAGCTGCTTGATTTTGTCTTTCAAGGCAGAATACAGTGGCCTCTTTAATTATGAGGGTGCGTTTGGGTCTTACTAACATTATGTATATATATTCATTTGAAATTATTTTTGTTTTGGGGATTTTTTGTTTCGTCATAACCCCTTCCCATCATGTCATTTCATGCAATATTTTTAAAGCTATTTTTGTATATTTATTGTACATACCACGAATTTTTACGTGCATTTGGGGCGTTTTTTGTAGGTCCCCGGTATGTTTTTGCGGTATTTTGGTGCATGATAAGTATGAACGTTGATGGACAAACCTTTATGGTGAATGAGAACTATTGTAACGTATGCATGGGTCGCGAATCGGTTTAGCTAGGCGTAGGATAGAGTACTGAAGACCAACCCGAGTTTTGTTCCCCCTCCCTTCTTTCGGCTTTAAGCCATAATCCTTGTACAAAGGATAAATAAAACTTCCCTGCCACAGAAGGCTTTGTTTGACCTTTTCTTTCAAATTTTCTGTTGCAGGTTTAGTAGGCTCTTTGGTATCATCGTGACCGTTGTTCGTTCCACCCGAGTTTATAGCTTTGGTAGTGTGGAAGTAGTGGCCATTTTGGACGCGAAAACACCAGGAAAAACATTTTGGTCGGTGACTCCTTAGAGGAGGCCATGGCCTCACCTAGGCCGGAGGAGAGTCTTCCCCCCACCACGGCGTCGGTGGGAGGAAAAGAGGGGGATTGGCAACTACCGCCAAGGATTAATCCCCCTCCAATTGCACCAGGATCCCCCATACCTTCCACCTCGGGATGGACAGGGACTAAAATTGTCAGCAAGGATGAAGAGTATTATGACAACATGAGAGCCAAATATGCGGACTATATCAAAGGCACTGAGCTGGTCTCAGTGCCAGAACAGTTAGCAGAAATTGAAAAAAGAATCATCACGTTATTTACTAAAGATATAAAAACCCACAAATTCATTGGGATAACAAGAGACATTTTTGAAGCAGCCATCAAGACTCTTAACATTAAGGCTAGGGCCGTGGCGAGGAGGAGCAATGCCATGTGGGACGTCCTGCTGGGCACGGCAGAAGAAGCCAAGAGTTTGGTCGGTGTGGTGCTGGAAACGAAAACTCTCCAGTTCCATACCGAGTACATGGGTGCCCGAAAGGTCAAAATAACTTTGCATGGCGTCCCCATGGACATTGCCGAGGACCATATTGGTGCCTTTTTTGCCAACTATGGTAAGGTGGCCCAAGTCTCCTCGCTGCGGTCCAAAGCGGGCTTCATTACAGGAGACATGACCCTGCAGGTGACGTTGTCTAAAGAAAACATAGACAAAATCCCCAACATCCTCACCTGCAGGGGGCGTGTAATTTTTATTATTGTAGAAGGCAGGAAGCCGTGCTGTTGGGTCTGTGGGGCGGCAGACCATGTTGCAAAGGCCTGCCCGTCCAAAAATCCGGCCCCTAAGGCCCAACCAGTCCAACCAACCAAGCAGCAGCAGCTAGAGAAGGAAGGCGGAAAACCTGCTCAACCAACACAACCGCCCGTAGCTAACAAGGAGGGCGAGTGGCAGGTGGTGGGCAAAAAGAGAGCTAAAACACCTTCCCCGGCAAAGGTACCACCACCTGCCAAGACGCCGGCAACACAGACCCAGGTGAAGGTGCAGACTCCGGTCGAAAGAGAAGGAGTCTCCGGCGAAGGTACCGCCACCTGCCAAAACGCTGGTAGGGCCAAAGGAGTCGCCTCCAAAGAAGTCTCCCCCCAAGCAGAGGAAAGAAAGGAGTCCTTCTCCCCAAAAAGAACAGAAAATGGAGGTGGAGGTCACGGCTTCCCTGAAGCTGGCAGGAGAGAGGAGGAAGTGGAGGAGTACTATGACAGCCCGAAGACCCGCCGAAGGAGCAGGAGCAAAGAGAAAAGAACGAGAGCGGAAAAATGTTCGTCGCTGCCGGTGTCGCCGATGAGGCATTCATACGCAGAAAAGGCTAGAAGCCTACCCGCTTCCCCGCGAAAAGCTTCCCAGTCCCAACCTTTGAATTGACCCCCCTTAAAACCGGTTTTTTCAACTCCCACTCCCTCCCCTTCTCCTAATCCCACTCCCACGAAGCAAAAGAAAAATACCCTCCCTCGAGGATGCCCACGCCATAGGGGGTACACGAAGATGTCGCCACAGAATGGTCTTCGCAAAGGCGCAAACTCTTAAAGCCTTTGCTGGAAACTGACCTCGGTGGACGGCCGATCCACCGAGGATCCCAAGACTTTGCCCAGGCCCCCGGAGTCATCACCCTGGTAAAGAATACCGGGGGCAACCTGAGGGTCTGGGACCATTTGGCTGAAGTTAAGAAGCACTACCCAAAACTAAGGATGGTGCAGGAAGGCACCCCGAACTCAGGAAGATGGCAAAAAACTGTTCTGGGAGGTTCCCGGTTTTGATCCATCCCTGTCTATATAAGTGCTAAAACTCACTTATCCTACGGACGTCGGCGGGATTGTCCTAGACGGACGGATTACGTCCGACATAGGAACAGGTTCCTGGGACAGTCCGTCGGGGTCCCATCTACCAGAGATTTTTATCCCGTATGCGATTAGTGCCTTTGTTGCATGTTTTTTTTCTTTTTTCTTTTTCAGATCTAAGAAATGTCTATTAAGATAGCCAGTTTGAATGCGTATGGCCTGAGGGATCGGGGCAGGCGGCTCGCCTGCGTCGTGACCTCTTGTCGTACGGCGTGGATGTGGCCGCGATCCAAGAGACGCACTTTGTTTGCGAAGCCGACTCGTGTGTGCTGGATGACGACTTTGTCGTTTATTCAGCATATGGGAGCCGGCATGCCAGAGGTGTTTCTTTGCTGGTCAAGCGTACCCTGGACGCGAGGATTGACCTTGTCCATGTCGGTGCCGAGGGCCGGCTGATCGTGGCCGATATTGCAGTGAAAAGCAAGTCGTTCCGGCTGATTGCGGTTTATGCGCCCAATGATCAAGGTGAGCGTGTCTCTTTCTTTCGGCTGTTGGAGCCCTTCATGGTGGATTCAACACGGCTAATCTTAGTTGGGGACTGGAATGCCGTCCTAACCCCAAATGGGATAGAGGAAGGGGCGCTAGCGGGAGAGTGGTGATCGTAGCCTGGTTGATCTGATCAACGAATTTGGTCTCGTCGATAGATACCGGGTCGATCATCCGGATGGGAGTATGTGGACGTGGACGCTTAATTGGCCTTCTACCCGGGTATCTGCGTACCTGGATAGAATGTTAGTGAGAGTGGCCGACATAGACTTCTTAGAATGTCCAACGTTCCACTGGTTAGGCTACACGGACCACAAACTTGTTTGTGCCCGTGTGGTGTTAGATTTTAGGCCTAGGTTGGCTGGTTATTGGAAGTTCAATCAGTCCTTACTGGACAGGCGGGACTTTCGTGATAGCTGACAAAACTAGTTCAGCGGGCGTTAATTGGGCGAGTCATTGGGAGTAAGTGGTGGGTTAATATTAAGGACTCCATTAGGTCTTTCGCCACCAAATATAGCCAGCGGCTCAAACTAGATAAGGCTGCGGAGGCAAAGACACTTAGAGCTAATTTCTCCCGGGCGGAGGCTGGTGGGGATCCCCTAGAAATAGCCGTAGCTAGGGAGCCCTGGAGCGCTCGACTAGCGGGCGCTACATGGGCCAAGTAATTAGGGCTAAGTTAAGCAAGATGTCTTCCGAAGCTGTGAAAATGGGCGCAGAATTGCGCAAGGAAAGAGAAATTCGCCGAGCCGGCGACCGGTACATTCGAGAGGAGGTGCGCGACCCGGAGGGACATCTCCTTAGGTCCACTGACGACATGTGCGGGGCGTTCCGGCAACATTTCGAACACCGTTTTACCAAGGAGCCTGGTCTCCGTGACGAGGAGTTTCGCAGCTATTTGGCTGACTTTCCCCGGCTTTGCCGGCTGAAGCGGCTAGCTGCGAAGGGGAGAACTACGGAGGACGAAATCTACGCGGCTTTGAAGAAGGTCGGCAGAGGCAAGTCGCCAGGTTTGGATGGTTTGCCCTATGAATTGTACTTGAGGATGTCGCACCTTTTTGTCCCGATCTTGGCTGTCGTGTTCAACCACTGGTTTCGGCAGGGGTCCATCCCCGGCCGGATTACCAGGGGCGTGATCACGCTGTTGAAAAGGCAAGAAGGTTGGGAGGGAACTAGACGATTACAGGCCCATAACTCACTAAACACAGAGTTAAAGATTTTGGCCAAGATCCTGACAGATCGCTTGCAGCTAGTTGCCGAGTCTCTGTTGGAACCGGATCAGACTTGTTCTGTGAAGGGACGAACAATTCAGAGCAACCTGCACTTGATTCGCACGATCATAAGAAGTGTAGAAGACGACGATGAGGCCGCGCTGATCAATTTGGATCAGTCCAAGGCATTTGATAGGATTGACCATGGCTACCTGGCTGCTGTCCTGCAGGCCGCCGGATTCAAACCCGACTTCAGCCGCTGGATTAGCCTTCTGTATCGCTCCCCCAAGGCTGTGGTACAGGTGAACGGGAAGCTGTCGGGCGCTTTCGCGCTGTCTGGGTGTCGGTCCGACAGGGTTGTCCACTGTCGTCTCTCCTTTACGTCCTGGCGTTGGAGCCCCTCCTTCGCCGGCTGGGGACAGACTGGCGGTCCGGTCCTACGTGGAATTGCTGTCCCTGGAGGAGCTCGAGCCAGGGTTTCCGCGTACGCCGATGACGTAACGACCTTTGTGTCCTCCCGCAGGGACATAGAGCGGTACAACGGGCACAGCGAACGGTACGAGAAGGTGACAGGGGCCAGAATTAACCGCGACAAGTCATCCGGCTTGCGGTTAGGTGCCTGGAAGGGTGTTTCCTCCCGGGGCCTTCAGCTGGACGGACGGGCGGTCAAAATCCTCAAGAGTTTGGTTCGGTCCGGACTTACAGCTGAAGAAAAACTGGTCAGAAATACTGGCAAAGGTCGGCGCGTCGGTCAAGACTTGGCGTCGACGGAGTCTCTCCGTAAAGGGCTTGGCGGAGGTGTGTGTTACATACCTCTTTCCCATGATCCTTTACCGGCTGTCAATGCTTCCACTTTGTGACGATCATGAGAAGGCGCTCGAGCGTTTTGCTATTCTCCTGTCTGTGGAGAGGACGCAAACACATGGTCGACAAAGGGAGTCTGTTGCCTCCGTCCGTGTCAGGGGTCTGGGGATGCCACACTTGAGGAGCCATGTGCTCGCTTCGAGGTTGGCATTCCTCAGGCGCGCATTGGAGGAAGATCGGTTGCTTGCGGGGGTAGTGAGGGACATGTTCCCTTGCCTTACTATCACTCCCCCGACCCTATGGCTGACCGTCAGGCCTTGGGTGCGACCGAAATTCCTGCTCGAATGTCTGGCGGCCTTGCAAGCCATTCCACGGTCCAGTGACCTTTCACAGCCTAGGAGACTCTTCTATCGGGGATTAGTGGAGGGTGCCGTGAAGGATAAGCTGTGGAGTAGGCTCGGCATGTCGAGAGTGGAGTACAGCTCTCATTGGTCTTGGGCGCCAGGTGCGGATTGGCTCAGCAACTCTGAGTTTTCTCTGACCTGGCGATTGGCTCGGAATGGTTTGTCTCTCAATGACAAGCGTTTCGCAATGGGCCTGACGGATTTGCCAGATTGTGAGCGTTGCAACCTTGGAATTAAGGAGACGTCTGCGCACGCCTTCTTCCATTGTTTGCGCGTTCGCCCGTTGTGGGAGCGTGTAGGCGAGTTGACTGCTCGTATCGCGCCGCGGGAAGCTTGTGCTCATTGACCGCGCATACGCTGTGGACAATGTGTCGCCCCCGTACTCTGGAGTGAAGCGGATGGTGTTTCTGTCGCTACTGGCCACGGCTAGAATGGTGATATGGACGACGCGACTGGAGGAAGTCTTGCGGGGCGGCCGTCTTTCGGATCAGGATCTAATCCGATATTTTGAGCACCAGCTCAAAATGAAGATTAGAACTGAACGGAAACGGCTGCACCCGACAGAGTTCAGCGAAAGGTGGATAAATGCAGCGAGCCTGGTTCGTGTGACCGGGGCTAGCCTTGATTTTCTTTTTTAGATCTGCTAATCGCATCGGGGTGGATTCCTTTGGAACCCTTCCCGTGGTTAAGGTAAGAAGTCTTTTGTATGCCTAGTTAATGTGAGTGATTGTGTTTGTCCTGGCCTGTCCCCGGCTCCACTGCTTTTGTTATGATCCAGTTCGAGATCCCCTTTGTCCGGTGTTATTTTGTCCCGTTTCATTCTCGGCTGGGTCAGCCTTATATATTCTCCAGTCCCATTTATTTTGTACCCTGCGTCTCCATTCCCCTTAGAAAGAGAGCTGCTTGATTTTGTCTTTCAAGGCAGAATACAGTGGCCTCTTTAATTATGAGGGTGCGTTTGGGTCTTACTAACATTATGTATATATATTCATTTGAAATTATTTTTGTTTTGGGGATTTTTTGTTTCGTCATAACCCCTTCCCATCATGTCATTTCATGCAATATTTTTAAAGCTATTTTTGTATATTTATTGTACATACCACGAATTTTTACGTGCATTTGGGGCGTTTTTTGTAGGTCCCCGGTATGTTTTTGCGGTATTTTGGTGCATGATAAGTATGAACGTTGATGGACAAACCTTTATGGTGAATGAGAACTATTGTAACGTATGCATGGGTCGCGAATCGGTTTAGCTAGGCGTAGGATAGAGTACTGAAGACCAACCCGAGTTTTGTTCCCCCTCCCTTCTTTCGGCTTTAAGCCATAATCCTTGTACAAAGGATAAATAAAACTTCCCTGCCACAGAAGGCTTTGTTTGACCTTTTCTTTCAAATTTTCTGTTGCAGGTTTAGTAGGCTCTTTGGTATCATCGTGACCGTTGTTCGTTCCACCCGAGTTTATAGCTTTGGTAGTGTGGAAGTAGTGGCCATTTTGGACGCGAAAACACCAGGAAAAACATTTTGGTCGGTGACTCCTTAGAGGAGGCCATGGCCTCACCTAGGCCGGAGGAGAGTCTTCCCCCCACCACGGCGTCGGTGGGAGGAAAAGAGGGGGATTGGCAACTACCGCCAAGGATTAATCCCCCTCCAACTGCACCAGGATCCCCCATACCTTCCACCTCGGGATGGACAGGGACTAAAATTGTCAGCAAGGATGAAGAGTATTATGACAACATGAGAGCCAAATATGCGGACTATATCAAAGGCACTGAGCTGGTCTCAGTGCCAGAACAGTTAGCAGAAATTGAAAAAAGAATCATCACGTTATTTACTAAAGATATAAAAACCCACAAATTCATTGGGATAACAAGAGACATTTTTGAAGCAGCCATCAAGACTCTTAACATTAAGGCTAGGGCCGTGGCGAGGAGGAGCAATGCCATGTGGGACGTCCTGCTGGGCACGGCAGAAGAAGCCAAGAGTTTGGTCGGTGTGGTGCTGGAAACGAAAACTCTCCAGTTCCATACCGAGTACATGGGTGCCCGAAAGGTCAAAATAACTTTGCATGGCGTCCCCATGGACATTGCCGAGGACCATATTGGTGCCTTTTTTGCCAACTATGGTAAGGTGGCCCAAGTCTCCTCGCTGCGGTCCAAAGCGGGCTTCATTACAGGAGACATGACCCTGCAGGTGACGTTGTCTAAAGAAAACATAGACAAAATCCCCAACATCCTCACCTGCAGGGGGCGTGTAATTTTTATTATTGTAGAAGGCAGGAAGCCGTGCTGTTGGGTCTGTGGGGCGGCAGACCATGTTGCAAAGGCCTGCCCGTCCAAAAATCCGGCCCCTAAGGCCCAACCAGTCCAACCAACCAAGCAGCAGCAGCTAGAGAAGGAAGGCGGAAAACCTGCTCAATCAACACAACCGCCCGTAGCTAACAAGGAGGGCGAGTGGCAGGTGGTGGGCAAAAGAAGGCTAAAACAATTTCCCCGGGCAAAGGTACCACTCCACCTGCCAAGACGCCGGCAACACAGACCCAGGTGAAGGTGCAGACTCCGGTCAAAGAGAAGGAGTCTCCAAGAAGGTGCCGCCACCTGCCAAAAACGCTGGTAGGGCTAAAGGAGTCGCCTCAAAGAAGTTCCCCCAAGCAGAGGAAAAGAAAGAGTCCTTCTCCCCAAAAAGAACAGAAAATGGAGGTGGAGCAGGTCGGCTTCCCTGAAGCGCGGAGAGGAAGTGGAGGAGTACTATGACAGCCCGAAGACCCGCCAGCTGAGCAGGAGCAAAGAGAAAAGAACGAGAGCGGAAAAATGTTCGTCGCTGCCGGTGTCGCCGATGAGGCATTCATACGCAGAAAAGGCTAGAAGCCTACCCGCTCCCCGCGAAAAGCCTCCCAGTCCCCAACCCTTGAATTGACCCCTTAAGAAAGCCAGTTTTTCAACTCCCACTCCCTCCCCTTCTCCTAATCCCACTCCCACACGAAGCAAAAAGAAAAATAATCTCTCCCCTCAGGGGGATGCCCTTATGAGGGTACACGAAGATGTCGCCACAGAATGGTTCGCAAAGGCGCAAACTTCAGTTTTGTCCGACCTCGGTGGACGGCCGATCCACCGAGGATCCCAGGAACTTTGCCCAGGCCCCAGGAGTCATCACCCTGGTAAGGAATACCGGGGCAAACTGAGGGTCTGGGACCATTTGGCTGAAGTTAAGAAGCACTACCCAAAACTAAGGATGGTGCAGGAAGGCACCGAACTCAGGAAGATGTGGCAAAACCGTTCTGGAGGTCTCGGCCTTGATCCATCCTGTTCATATAGGGTGCCAAAACTCACTATCCTACGGACGTCGGCGGATTGGTCCTAGACGGACGGATTACGGACATAGGAACGGGTTCCCTAGGACAGTCCGTCGGGGTCCCATCTACCAGAGATTTTTATCCTGCATGCGATTAGTGCCTTTGAGCATGTTTTTCTTTTTTTCTTTTTCAGATCTAAGAAATGCTCATTACACAGTTTGAATGCGTATGGCCTGAGGGATCGGGGGCAAGGCGGCTCGCCTGCGTCGTGACCTCTGTCGTACGGTGCAGGATGTAGTCATGATCCAAGAGACGCACTTTGTTTGCGAAGTCGACTCCGTGTGCTGGATGACGACTTTGTCGTTTATTCAGCATATGGGAGCCGTGGCATGCCAGAGGTGTTTTTGTTGGTCAAGCGCGTACCCTGGACGCGAGGATTGACCTTGTCCATGTCGGTGCCGAGGGCCGGCTGATCGTGGCCGATATTGCAGTGAAAAGCAAGTCGTTCCGGCTGATTGCGGTTTATGCGCCCAATGATCAAGGTGAGCGTGTCTCTTCTTTCGGCTGTTGGAGCCCTTCACGGTGGATTCAACACGGCTAATCTTAGTTGGGGAACGTGAATGCCGTCCTAACCCCCAAATGGGATAGAGGAAGGGGCGCTAGCGGGAGGAGTAGTGATCGTAGCCTGGTTGATCTGATCAACGAATGGTCTCACGATAGATACCGGTCGATCATCCGGATGGAGCATGTGGACGTGGACGCGACTACTACCCGGCATCTGCGTACCCGGGATAGACCGTTAGCGAGGAGTACGACATACCCCTAGGAATGTCCAACGTTCCACTGGTTAGGCTACACGGACCACAAACTTGTTTGTGCCCGTGTGTTAGATTTTAGGCCTAGGTTGGCTGGTTATTGGAAGTTCAATCAGTCCTTACTGGACAGGCGGGACTTTCGTGACCAGCTGACAAAACTAGTTCAGCGGGCGTTAATTGGGCGAGTCATTGGGAGTAAGTGGTGGGTTAACCTTAAGGACTCCATTAGGTCTTTCGCCACCAAATATAGCCAGCGGCTCAAACTAGATAAGGCTGCGGAGGCAAAGACACTTAGAGCTAATTTCTCCCGGGCGGAGGCTGGTGGGGATCCCCTAGAAATAGCCGTAGCTAGGGAGGCCCTGGAGCGCTCGACTAGCGGGCGCTACATGGGCCAAGTAATTAGGGCTAAGTTAAGCAAGATGTCTTCCGAAGCTGTGAAAATGGGCGCAGAATTGCGCAAGGAAGAAATTCGCCGAGCCGGCGACCGGTACATTCGAGAGGTGCGCGACCCGGAGGGACATCTCCTTAGGTCCACTGACGACATGTGCGGGGCGTTCCGGCAGCATTTCGAACACCGTTTTACCAAGGAGCCTGGTCTCCGTGACGAGGAGTTTCGCAGCTATTTGGCTGACTTTCCCCGGCTTTTGCCGGCTGAAGCGGCTAGCTGCGAAGGGGAGATTACGGAGGACGAAATCTACGCGGCTTTGAAGAAGGTCGGCAGAGGCAAGTCGCCAGGTTTGGATGGTTTGCCCTATGAATTGTACTTGAGGATGTCGCACCTTTTTGTCCCGATCTTGGCTGTCGTGTTCAACCACTGGTTTCGGCAGGGGTCCATCCCCGGCCGGATTACCAGGGGCGTGATCACGCTGTTGAGAAAAGGCAAGAAGGTTGGGAGGGAACTAGACGATTACAGGCCCATAACTCTGCTAAACACAGAGTTAAAGATTTTGGCCAAGATCCTGACGAATCGCTTGCAGCTAGTTGCCGAGTCTCTGTTGGAACCGGATCAGACTTGTTCTGTGAAGGGACGAACAATTCAGAGCAACCTGCACTTGATTCGCACGATCATAGAGGGTGTAGAAGACGACGATGAGGCCGCGCTGATCAATTTGGATCAGTCCAAGGCATTTGATAGGATTGACCATGGCTACCTGGCTGCTGTCCTGCAGGCCGCCGGATTCAAACCCGACTTCAGCCGCTGGATTAGCCTTCTGTATCGCTCCCCCAAGGCTGTGGTACAGGTGAACGGGAAGCTGTCGGGCGCTTTCGCGCTGTCTAGGTCGGTCCGACAGGGTTGTCCACTGTCGTCTCTCCTTTACGTCCTGGCGTTGGAGCCCCTCCTTCGCCGGCTAAGGGACGAGACTGGCAGTCCGGTCCTACGTGGAATTGCTGTCCCTGGAGGAGCTCGAGCCAGGGTTTCCGCGTACGCCGATGACGTAACGACCTTTGTGTCCTCCCGCAGGGACATAGAGGCGGTACAACAGGCGCTTGAACGGTACGAGAAGGTGACAGGGGCCAGAATTAACCGCGACAAGTCATCCGGCTTGCGGTTAGGTGCCTGGAAGGGTGTTTCCCTCCCGGGGCCCTTCAGCTGGACGGACGGGCCGGTCAAAATCCTCGGGATTTGGTTCGGTCCGGACTTACAGCTGAAGAAAAACTGGTCAGAAATACTGGCAAAGGTCGGCGCGTCGGTCAAGACTTGGCGTCGACGGAGTCTCTCCGTAAAGGGCTTGGCGGAGGTGTGTGTTACATACCTCTTTCCCATGATCCTTTACCGGCTGTCAGTACTTCCCCTTTGTGACGATCATGAGAAGGCGCTCGAGCGTTTGCTATTCTCCTGTCTGTGGAGAGGACGCAAACACATGGTCGACAAAGGGAGTCTGTTGCCTCCGTCCGTGTCAAGGGGGTCTGGGGATGCCACACTTGAGGAGCCATGTGCTCGCTTCGAGGTTGGCATTCCTCGGGCGCGCGTTGGAGGAAGATCGGTTGCTTGCGGGGGGTAGTGAGGGACATGTTCCCTTGCCTTACTATCACTCCCCCGACCCTATGGCTGACCGTCAGGCCTTGGGTGCGACCGAAATTCCTGCTCGAATGTCTGGCGGCCTTGCAAGCCATTCCACGGTCCAGTGACCTTTCACAGCCTAGGAGACTCTTCTATCGGGGATTAGTGGAGGGTGCCGTGAAGGATAAGCTGTGGAGTAGGCTCGGCATGTCGAGAGTGGAGTACAGCTCTCATTGGTCTTGGGCGCCAGGTGCGGATTGGCTCAGCAACTCTGAGTTTTCTCTGACCTGGCGATTGGCTCGGAATGGTTTGTCTCTCAATGACAAGCGTTTCGCAATGGGCCTGGCGGATTTGCCAGATTGTGAGCGTTGCAACCTTGGAATTAAGGAGACGTCTGCGCACGCCTTCTTCCATTGTTTGCGCGTTCGCCCGTTGTGGGAGCGTGTCGGCGAGTTGACTGCTCGTATCGCGCCGCGGGAGCTTGTGCTCATTGACCGCGCATACGCTGTGGACAATGTGTCGCCCCCGTACTCTGGAGTGAAGCGGATGGTGTTTCTGTCGCTACTGGCCACGGCTAGAATGGTGATATGGACGACGCGACTGGAGGAAGTCTTGCGGGGCGGCCGTCTTTCGGATCAGGATCTAATCCGATATTTTGAGCACCAGCTCAAAATGAAGATTAGAACTGAACGGAAACGGCTGCACCCGACAGAGTTCAGCGAAAGGTGGATAAATGCAGCGAGCCTGGTTCGTGTGACCGGGGCTAGCCTTGATTTTCTTTTTTAGATCTGCTAATCGCATCGGGGTGGATTCCTTTGGAACCCTTCCCGTGGTTAAGGTAAGAAGTCTTTTGTATGCCTAGTTAATGTGAGTGATTGTGTTTGTCCTGGCCTGTCCCCGGCTCCACTGCTTTTGTTATGATCCAGTTCGAGATCCCCTTTGTCCGGTGTTATTTTGTCCCGTTTCATTCTCGGCTGGGTCAGCCTTATATATTCTCCAGTCCCATTTATTTTGTACCCTGCGTCTCCATTCCCCTTAGAAAGAGAGCTGCTTGATTTTGTCTTTCAAGGCAGAATACAGTGGCCTCTTTAATTATGAGGGTGCGTTTGGGTCTTACTAACATTATGTATATATATTCATTTGAAATTATTTTTGTTTTGGGGATTTTTTGTTTCGTCATAACCCCTTCCCATCATGTCATTTCATGCAATATTTTTAAAGCTATTTTTGTATATTTATTGTACATACCACGAATTTTTACGTGCATTTGGGGCGTTTTTTGTAGGTCCCCGGTATGTTTTTGCGGTATTTTGGTGCATGATAAGTATGAACGTTGATGGACAAACCTTTATGGTGAATGAGAACTATTGTAACGTATGCATGGGTCGCGAATCGGTTTAGCTAGGCGTAGGATAGAGTACTGAAGACCAACCCGAGTTTTGTTCCCCCTCCCTTCTTTCGGCTTTAAGCCATAATCCTTGTACAAAGGATAAATAAAACTTCCCTGCCACAGAAGCCGGCTGATCGTGGCCGATATTGCAGTGAAAAGCAAGTCGTTCCGGCTGATTGCGGTTTATGCGCCCAATGATCAAGGTGAGCGTGTCTCTTTCTTTCGGCTGTTGGAGCCCTTCATGGTGGATTCAACACGGCTAATCTTAGTTGGGGACTGGAATGCCGTCCTAACCCCCAAATGGGATAGAGGCGCTAGCGGGAGGAGTGGTGATCGTAGCCTGGTTGATCTGATCAACGAATTTGGTCTCGTCGATAGATACCGGGTCGATCATCCGGATGGGAGTATGTGGACGTGGACGCTTAATTGGCCTTCTACCCGGGTATCTGCGTACCTGGATAGAATGTTAGTGAGAGTGGCCGACATAGACTTCTTAGAATGTCCAACGTTCCACTGGTTAGGCTACACGGACCACAAACTTGTTTGTGCCCGTGTGGTGTTAGATTTTAGGCCTAGGTTGGCTGGTTATTGGAAGTTCAACCAGTCCTTACTGGACAGGCGGGACTTTCGTGACCAGCTGACAAAACTAGTTCAGCGGGCGTTAATTGGGCGAGTCATTGGGAGTAAGTGGTGGGTTAACCTTAAGGACTCCATTAGGTCTTTCGCCACCAAATATAGCCAGCGGCTCAAACTAGATAAGGCTGCGGAGGCAAAGACACTTAGAGCTAATTTCTCCCGGGCGGAGGCTGGTGGGGATCCCCTAGAAATAGCCGTAGCTAGGGAGGCCCTGGAGCGCTCGACTAGCGGGCGCTACATGGGCCAAGTAATTAGGGCTAAGTTAAGCAAGATGTCTTCCGAAGCTGTGAAAATGGGCGCAGAATTGCGCAAGGAAGAAATTCGCCGAGCCGGCGACCGGTACATTCGAGAGGTGCGCGACCCGGAGGGACATCTCCTTAGGTCCACTGACGACATGTGCGGGGCGTTCCGGCAGCATTTCGAACACCGTTTTACCAAGGAGCCTGGTCTCCGTGACGAGGAGTTTCGCAGCTATTTGGCTGACTTTCCCCGGCTTTTGCCGGCTGAAGCGGCTAGCTGCGAAGGGGAGATTACGGAGGACGAAATCTACGCGGCTTTGAAGAAGGTCGGCAGAGGCAAGTCGCCAGGTTTGGATGGTTTGCCCTATGAATTGTACTTGAGGATGTCGCACCTTTTTGTCCCGATCTTGGCTGTCGTGTTCAACCACTGGTTTCGGCAGGGGTCCATCCCCGGTCGGATTACCAGGGGCGTGATCACGCTGTTGAGAAAAGGCAAGAAGGTTGGGAGGGAACTAGACGATTACAGGCCCATAACTCTGCTAAACACAGAGTTAAAGATTTTGGCCAAGATCCTGACGAATCGCTTGCAGCTAGTTGCCGAGTCTCTGTTGGAACCGGATCAGACTTGTTCTGTGAAGGGACGAACAATTCAGAGCAACCTGCACTTGATTCGCACGATCATAGAGGGTGTAGAAGACGACGATGAGGCCGCGCTGATCAATTTGGATCAGTCCAAGGCATTTGATAGGATTGACCATGGCTACCTGGCTGCTGTCCTGCAGGCCGCCGGATTCAAACCCGACTTCAGCCGCTGGATTAGCCTTCTGTATCGCTCCCCCAAGGCTGTGGTACAGGTGAACGGGAAGCTGTCGGGCGCTTTCGCGCTGTCTAGGTCGGTCCGACAGGGTTGTCCACTGTCGTCTCTCCTTTACGTCCTGGCGTTGGAGCCCCTCCTTCGCCGGCTAAGGGACGAGACTGGCAGTCCGGTCCTACGTGGAATTGCTGTCCCTGGAGGAGCTCGAGCCAGGGTTTCCGCGTACGCCGATGACGTAACGACCTTTGTGTCCTCCCGCAGGGACATAGAGGCGGTACAACAGGCGCTTGAACGGTACGAGAAGGTGACGGGGGCCAGAATTAACCGCGACAAGTCATCCGGCTTGCGGTTAGGTGCCTGGAAGGGTGTTTCCCTCCTTGGGGCCCTTCAGCTGGACGGACGGGCCGGTCAAAATCCTCGGGATTTGGTTCGGTCCGGACTTACAGCTGGAGAAAAACTGGTCAGAAATACTGGCAAAGGTCGGCGCGTCGGTCAAGACTTGGCGTCGACGGAGTCTCTCCGTAAAGGGCTTGGCGGAGGTGTGTGTTACATACCTCTTTCCCATGATCCTTTACCGGCTGTCAGTACTTCCCCTTTGTGACGATCATGAGAAGGCGCTCGAGCGTTTGCTATTCTCCTGTCTGTGGAGAGGACGCAAACACATGGTCGACAAAGGAGTCTGTTGCCTCCGTCCGTGTCAAGGGGGTCTGGGGATGCCACACTTGAGGAGCCATGTGCTCGCTTCGAGGTTAGCATTCCTCAGGCGCGCGTTGGAGGAAGATCGGTTGCTTGCGGGGGTAGTGAGGGACATGTTCCCTTGCCTTACTATCACTCCCCCCGACCCTATGGCTGACCGTCAGGCCTTGGGTGCGACCGAAATTCCTGCTCGAATGTCTGGCGGCCTTGCAAGCCATTCCACGGTCCAGTGACCTTTCACAGCCTAGGAGACTCTTCTATCGGGGATTAGTGGAGGGTGCCGTGAAGGATAAGCTGTGGAGTAAGCTCGGCATGTCGAGAGTGGAGTACAGCTCTCATTGGTCTTGGGCGCCAGGTGCGGATTGGCTCAGCAACTCTGAGTTTTCTCTGACCTGGCGATTGGCTCGGAATGGTTTGTCTCTCAATGACAAGCGTTTCGCAATGGGCCTGGCGGATTTGCCAGATTGTGAGCGTTGCAACCTTGGAATTAAGGAGACGTCTGCGCACGCCTTCTTCCATTGTTTGCGCGTTCGCCCGTTGTGGGAGCGTGTCGGCGAGTTGACTGCTCGTATCGCGCCGCGGGAGCTTGTGCTCATTGACCGCGCATACGCTGTGGACAATGTGTCGCCCCCGTACTCTGGAGTGAAGCGGATGGTGTTTCTGTCGCTACTGGCCACGGCTAGAATGGTGATATGGACGACGCGACTGGAGGAAGTCTTGCGGGGCGGCCGTCTTTCGGATCAGGATCTAATCCGATATTTTGAGCACCAGCTCAAAATGAAGATTAGAACTGAACGGAAACGGCTGCACCCGACAGGATTCAGCGAAAGGTGGATAAATGCAGCGAGCCTGGTTCGTGTGACCGGGGCTAGCCTTGATTTTCTTTTTTAGATCTGCTAATCGCATCGGGGTGGATTCCTTTGGAACCCTTCCCGTGGTTAAGGTAAGAAGTCTTTTGTATGCCTAGTTAATGTGAGTGATTGTGTTTGTCCCGGCCTGTCCCCGGCTCCACTGCTTTTGTTATGATCCAGTTCGAGATCCCCTTTGTCCGGTGTTATTTTGTCCCGTTTCATTCTCGGCTGGGTCAGCCTTATATATTCTCCAGTCCCATTTATTTTGTACCCTGCGTCTCCATTCCCCTTAGAAAGAGAGCTGCTTGATTTTGTCTTTCAAGGCAGAATACAGTGGCCTCTTTAATTATGAGGGTGCGTTTGGGTCTTACTAACATTATGTATATATATTCATTTGAAATTATTTTTGTTTTGGGGATTTTTTTGTTTCGTCATAACCCCTTCCCATCATGTCATTTCATGCAATATTTTTAAAGCTATTTTTGTATATTTATTGTACATACCACGAATTTTTACGTGCATTTGGGGCGTTTTTGTAGGTCCCCGGTATGTTTTTGCGGTATTTTTGGTGCATGATAAGTATGAACGTTGATGGACAAACCTTTATGGTGAATGAGAACTATTGTAACGTATGCATGGGTCGCGAATCGGTTTAGCTAGGCGTAGGATAGAGTACTGAAGACCAACCAGAGTTTTGTTCCCCTCCTTCTTTCGGCTTTAAGCCATAATCCTTGTACAAAGGATAAATAAAACTTCCACCTGCAGAAGGCTTTGTTTGACCTTTTCTTTCAAATTTTCTGTTGCAGGTTTAGTAGGCTCTTTGGTATCATCGTGACCGTTGTTCGTTTCCACCCGAGTTTATAGCTTTGGTAGTGTGGAAGTAGTGGCCATTTTGGACGCGAAAACACCAGGAAGCATTTTGGTCGGTGACTCCTTAGAGGAGGCCATGGCCTCACCTAGGCCGGAGGAGAGTCTTCCCCCCACCACGGCGTCGGTGGGAGGAAGAAGGGGATTGGCAATACCGCCAGAGTTTAATCCCCCTCCAACTGCACCAGGATCCCCCATACCTTCTACCTCGGGATGGACAGGGACTAAAATTGTCAACAGGATGAAGATTATTATGACAACATGAGAGCCAAATATGCGGACTATATCAAAGGCACTGAGCTGGTCTCAGTGCCAGAACAATTAGCAGAAATTGAAAAAAGAATCATCACGTTATTTACTAAAGATATAAAAACCCACAAATTCATTGGGATAACAAGAGACATTTTGAAGCAGCTATCAAGACTCTTAACATCAAGGCTAGGGCCGTGGCGAGGAGGAGCAATGCCATGTGGGACGTCCTGCTGGGCACGGCAGAAGAAGCCAAGAGTTTGGTCGGTGTGGTGCTGGGAAAACTCTCGGTTCATACCGAGTACATGGAGTGCCCGAAAGGTCAAAATAACTTTGCATGGCGTCCCCATGGACATTGCCGAGGACCATATTGGTGCCTTTTTTGCCAACTGTAGTGCAGAGTCTCCTCGCTGCGGTCCAAAGCGGGCTTCGTACAGGAGACATGACCCTGCAGGTGACGTTGTCTAAAGAAAACATAGACAAAATCCCCAACATCCTCACCTGCAGGGGGCGTGTAATTTTTATTATTGTAGAGAAGGCAGGAAGCCGTGCTGTTGGGTCTGTGGGAGGGCGGCAGACCATGTTGCAAAGGCCTGCCCGTCCAAAATCCGGCCCCTAAGGCCCAACCAGTCAACCAACCAAGCAGCAGCAGCTAGAAGAAGGCGGAAAACCTGTAATAACCACAACCGCCCGTAGCTAACAAGGAGGGCGAGTGGCAGGTGGTGGGCAAAAAGAAGGCTAAAACACCTTCCCCGGCAAAGGTACCACCACCTGCCAAGACGCCGGCAGCACAGACCCAGGTGAAGGTGCAGACTCCGGTCAAAGAGAAGGAGTCTCCGGCGAAGGTGCCGCCACCTGCCAAAACGCTGGTAGGGCCAAGGTCATATAAAGAAGTCTCCCCAAGCGAGAAGAAAGAGTCCCGCTACTCCCCAAAAAGAACAGAAAATGGAGGTGGAGAGGTCGGCTTCCCTGAAGCGCGGGAGAGAGGAGGAAGTGGAGGAGTACTATGACAGCCCGAAGACCCGCCGAGGCAGGAGCAAAGAAAAGAACGAGAGCGGAAAAATGTTCGTCGCTGCCGGTGTCGCCGATGAGGCATTCATACGCAGAAAAGGCTAGAAGCCTACCCTTCCCCGCGAAAAGCTTCCCAGTCCCCAACCTTTGAATTGACCCCCCTTAAAAGCCAGTTTTCAACTCCCACTCCCTCCCCTTCTCCTATCCCACTCCCCACACACGAAGCAAAAAGAAAAATACCCTCCCTCAAGGGGGATGCCCTTATGAGGGTACACGAGATGTCGCCACAGAATGGTCTTCGCAAAGGCGCAAACTCTTAAAGCCTTTGCTGAAACTGACCTCGGTGGACGGCCGATCCTAGGGATCCCAGGAACTTTGCCCAGGCCCCAGGAGTCATCACCCTGGTAAGGAATACCGGGGGCAACCTGAAGGTCTGGGACCATTTGGCTGAAGTTAAGAAGCACTACCCAAAACTAAGGATGGTGCAGGGAAGGCACCCCCGAACTCAGGAAGATGGCAAAAAACTGTTCTGGGAGGTTCCCGGTTTTGATCCATCCCTGTCTATAGGGTGCTAAAACTCACTTATCCTACGGACGTCGGCGGGATCTAGACGGACGGATTACGTCCGACATAGGAACGGGTTCCCTAGGACAGTCCGTCGGGGTCCCATCTACCAGAGATTTTTATCCCGTATGCGATTAGTGCCTTTGTTGCATGTTTTTTTCCTTTTTCTTTTTCAGATCTAAGAAATGTCTATTAAGATAGCCAGTTTGAATGCGTATGGCCTGAGGGACCGGAGCGAGGCGGCTCGCCTGCGTCGTGACCTCTTGTCGTACGGCGTGGATGTGGCCGCGATCCAAGAGACGCACTTTGTTTGCGAAGCCGACTCATTATTGGCCTTGGATGACGACTTTGTCGTTTATTCAGCATATGAAACCGGCAATGCCAGAGTGTTTCTTTGCTGGTCAAGCGTACCCTGGACGCGAGGATTGACCTTGTCCATGTCGGTGCCGAGGGCCGGCTGATCGTGGCCGATATTGCGGTAAAAGAAAAGCAAGTCGTTCCGGCTGATTGCGGTTTATGCGCCCAATGATCAAGGTGAGCGTGTCTCTTTCTTTCGGCTGTTGGAGCCCTTCATGGTGGATTCAACACGGCTAATCTTAGTTGGGGACTGGAATGCCGTCCTAACCCCCAAATGGGATAGAGGAAGGGGCGCTAGCGGGGGGAGTGGTGATCGTAGCCTGGTTGATCTGATCAACGAATTTGGTCTCGTCGATAGATACCGGGTCGATCATCCGGATGGGAGTATGTGGACGTGGACGCTTAATTGGCCTTCTACCCGGGTATCTGCGTACCTGGATAGAATGTTAGTGAGAGTGGCCGACATAGACTTCTTAGAATGTCCAACGTTCCACTGGTTAGGCTACACGGACCACAAACTTGTTTGTGCCCGTGTGGTGTTAGATTTTAGGCCTAGGTTGGCTGGTTATTGGAAGTTCAACCAGTCCTTACTGGACAGGCAGGACTTTCGTGACCAGCTGACAAAACTAGTTCAGCGGGCGTTAATTGGGCGAGTCATTGCCGGAGTAAGTGGTGGGTTAACCTTAAAGGACTCCATTAGGTCTTTCGCCACCAAATATAGCCAGCGGCTCAAACTAGATAAGGCTGCGGAGGCAAAGACACTTGGAAGCTAATTTCTCCCGGGCGGAGGCTGGTGGGGATCCCCTAGAAATAGCCGTAGCTAGGGGAGGCCCTGGAGCGCTCGACTAGCGGGCGCTACATGGGCCAAGTAATTAAGGGCTAAGTTAGCTTGAATGTCTTCCGAAGCTGTGAAAATGGGCGCAGAATTGCGCAAGGAAAAGAAATTCGCCGAGCCGGCGACCGGTACATTCGAGAGGTGCGCGACCCGGAGAGGACATCTCCTTAGGTCCACTGACGACATGTGCGGGGCGTTCCGGCAACGATTTCGAACACCGTTTTGCAAGGGAGCCTGGTCTCCGTGACGAGAGTTTCGCAGCTATTTGGCTGACTTTCCCCGGCTTTTGCCGGCTGAAGCTGGCTGCGAAGGGGAGATTACAGAGGACGAAATCTACGCGGCTTTGAAGAAGGTCGGCAAGAGCAGTCGCCAGGTTTGGATGGTTTGCCCTATGAATTGTACTTGAGGATGTCGCACCTTTTTGTCCCGATCTTGGCTGTCGTGTTCAACCACTGGTTTCGGCGGGGTCCATCCTGATCCGGATTACCAGGGCGTGATCCCGCTGTTGAGAAAAGGCAAGAAGGTTGGGAGGGAACTAGACGATTACAGGCCCATAACTCTGCTAAACACAGAGTTAAAGATTTTGGCCAAGATCCTGACGAATCGCTTGCAGCTAGTTGCCGAGTCTCTGTTGGAACCGGATCAGACTTGTTCTGTGAAGGGACAGACAAATTCAGAGCAACCTGCACTTGATTCGCACGATCATAGAGGGTGTAGAAGACGACGATGAGGCCGCGCTGATCAATTTGGATCAGTCGGGCATTTGATAGGATTGACCATGGCTACCTGGCTGCTGTCCTGCAGGCCGCCGGATTCAAACCCGACTTCAGCCGCTGGATTAGCCTTCTGTATCGCTCCCCCAAGGCTGTGGTACAGGTGAACGGGAAGCTGTCGGGCGCTTTCGCGCTGTCTAGGTCGGTCCGACAGGGTTGTCCACTGTCGTCTCTCCTTTTTACGTCCTGGCGTTGGAGCCCCTCCTTCGCCGGCTAAGGGACAGAGACTGGCAGTCCAGTCCTACGTGGTGCTGTCCCTGGAGGAGCTCGAGCCAGGGTTTCCGCGTACGCCGATGACGTAACGACCTTTGTGTCCTCCGCAGGGACATAGAGGCGGTACAACAGGCGCTTGAACGGTACGAGAAGGTGACGGGGCGAATTAACGCATTGATCCGTCCGGCTTGCGGTTAGGTGCCTGGAAGGGTGTTTCCCTCCCGGGGCCCTTCTTGTGGACAGACGGGCGGTCGAAATCCTCGGGATTTGGTTCGGTCCGGACTTGCAACGGAGAAAAACTGGTCAGAAATACTGGCAAAGGTCGGCGCGTCGGTCAAGACTTGGCGTCGACGGAGTCTCTCCGTAAGGCTGGCCGGAGGTGTGTTGCATACCTCTTTCCCATCGATCCTTTACCGGCTGTCAGTACTTCCCCTTTGTGACGATCATGAGAGGCGCTCGAGCGTTTGCTATTCTCCTGTCTGTGGAGAGGACGCAAACACATGGTCGACAAAGGAGTCTGTTGCCTCCGTCCGTGTCAAGGGGGTCTGGGGATGCCACACTTGAGGAGCCATGTCCGCTTCGAGGGTTAGCATTCCTCAGGCGCGCGTTGGAGGAAGATCGGTTGCTTGCGGGGGTAGTGAGGGACATGTTCCCTTGCCTTACTATCACTCCCCGACCCTATGGCTGACCGTCAGGCCTTGGGTGCGACCGAAATTCCTGCTCGAATGTCTGGCGGCCTTGCAAAGCCATTCCACGGTCCAGTGACCTTTCACAGCCTAGGAGACTCTTCTATCGGGGATTAGTGGAGGGTGCCGTGAAAGGATAAGCTGTGGAGTAAGCTCGGCATGTCGAGAGTGGAGTACAGCTCTCATTGGTCTTGGGCGCCAGGTGCGGATTGGCTCAGCAACTCTGAGTTTTCTCTGACCTGGCGATTGGCTCGGAATGGTTTGTCTCTCAATGACAAGCGTTTCGCAATGGGCCTGGCGGATTTGCCAGATTGTGAGCGTTGCAACCTTGGAATTAAGGGAGACGTCTGCGCACGCCTTCTTCCATTGTTTGCGCGTTCGCCCGTTGTGGGAGCGTGTCGGCGAGTTGACTGCTCGTATCGCGCCGCGGGAGCTTGTGCTCATTGACCGCGCATACGCTGTGGACAATGTGTCGCCCCGTACTCTGGAGTGAAGCGGATGGTGTTTCTGTCGCTACTGGCCACGGCTGAAGTGGTGATATGGACGACGCGACTGGAGGAAGTCTTGCAGGGCGGCCGTCTTTCGGATCAGGATCTAATCCGATATTTTGAGCACCAGCTCAAAATGAAGATTAGAACTGAACGAGAACGGCTGCACCCGACAGAGTTCAGCGAAGGTGGATAAATGCAGCGAGCCTGATTTCGTGTGACCGGGAGCTGGCAGAGAGAGAGAGAGAGAGAGAGAGAGAGAGAGAGAGAGAGAGAGGGGAATCAGTTCGAGATCCCCTTTGTCCGGTGTTATTTTGTCCCGTTTCATTCTCGGCTGGGTCAGCCTTATATATTCTCCAGTCCCATTTATTTTGTACCCTGCGTCTCCATTCCCCTTAGAAAGAGAGCTGCTTGATTTTGTCTTTCAAGGCAGAATACAGTGGCCTCTTTAATTATGAGGGTGCGTTTGGGTCTTACTAACATTATGTATATATATTCATTTGAAATTATTTTTGTTTTGGGGATTTTTTGTTTCGTCATAACCCCCTTCCCATCATGTCATTTCATGCAATATTTTTAAAGCTATTTTTGTATATTTATTGTACATACCACGAATTTTTACGTGCATTTGGGGCGTTTTTGTAGGTCCCCGGTATGTTTGCGGTATTTTGGTGCATGATAAGTATGAACGTTGATGGACAAACCTTTATGGTGAATGAGAACTATTGTAACGTATGCATGGGTCGCGAATCGGTTTAGCTAGGCGTAGGATAGAGTACTGAAGACCAACCCGAGTTTTGTTCCCCCTCCCTTCTTTCGGCTTTAGCCATAATCCTTGTACAAAGGATAAATAAAACTTCCCTGCCACAGAAGGCTTTGAAGTTGACCTTTTCTTTCAAATTTTCTGTTGCAGGTTTAGTAGGCTCTTTGGTATCATCGTGACCGTTGTTCGTTCCACCCGAGTTTATAGCTTTGGTAGTGTGAAGTAGTGGCCATTTTGGACGCGAAAACACCAGGAAAAACATTTTGGTCGGTGACTCCTTAGAGGAGGCCATGGCCTCACCTAGGCCCGGAGGAGAGTCTTCCCCACCACGGCGTCGGTGGGAGGAAAAGAGGGGATTGGCAACTACCGCCAAGATTAATCCCCCTCCAACTGCACCAGGATCCCCCATACCTTCCACCTCAGGATGGACAGGGACTAAAATTGTCAGCAAGGATGAAGAGTATTATGACAACATAGAGAGCCAAATATGCGGACTATATCAAAGGCACTGAGCTGGTCTCAGTGCCAGAACAATTAGCAGAAATTGAAAAAGAATCATCACGTTATTTACTAAGATATAAAAACCCACAAATTCATTGGGATAACAAGAGACATTTTTGAAGCAGCCATCAAGACTCTTAACATTAAGGCTAGGGCCGTGGCGAGGAGGAGCAATGCCATGTGGGACGTCCTGCTGGGCACGGCAGAAGAAGCCAAGAGTTTGGTCGGTGTGGTGCTGGAAACGAAAACTCTCCAGTTCCATACCGAGTACATGGGTGCCCGAAAGGTCAAAATAACTTTGCATGGCGTCCCCATGGACATTGCCGAGACCATATTGGTGCCTTTTTTGCCAACTATGGTAAGGTGGCCCAAGTCTCCTCGCTGCGGTCCAAAGCGGGCTTCATTACAGGAGACATGACCCTGCAGGTGACGTTGTCTGAAAACATAATAAAAATCCCCAACATCCTCACCTGCAGGGGGCGTGTAATTTTTATTATTGTAGAAGGCAGGAAGCCGTGCTGTTGGGTCTGTGGGGCGGCAGACCATGTTGCAAAGGCCTGCCCGTCCAAGAAAAATCCGGCCCCTAAGGCCCAACCAGTCCAACCAACCAAGCAGCAGCAGCTAGAGAAGGAAGGCGGAAAACCTGCTCAACCAACACAACCGCCCGTAGCTAACAAGGAGGGCGAGTGGCAGGTGGTGGGCAAAAAGAAGGCTAAAACACCTTCCCCGGCAAAGGTACCACCACCTGCCAAGACGCCGGCAACACAGACCCAGGTGAAGGTGCAGACTCCGGTCAAAGAGAAGGAGTCTCCGGCGAAGGTGCCGCCACCTGCCAAAACGCTGGTAGGGCCAAAGGAGTCGCCTCCAAAGAAGTCTCCCCCCAAGCAGAGGAAAGGAGTCCTTCTCCCCAAAAAGAACAGAAAATGGAGGTGGAGAGGTCAGCCTGAAGCGCGGGAGAGAGGAGGAAGTGGAGGAGTACTATGACAGCCCGAAGACCCGCCGAAGGAGCAGGAGCAAAGAAAAGAACGAGAGCGGAAAAATGTTCGTCGCTGCCGGTGTCGCCGATGAGGCATTCATACGCAAGAAAAGGCTAGAAGCCTACCCGCTTCCCCGCGAAAAAACTTCCCAGTCCCCAACCTTTGAATTGACCCCCCTTAAGAAAGCGGTTTTTCCAACCGCCCTCCCCCTTCTCCTAATCCCACTCCCACACGAAGCAAAAAAGAAAAATACCCTCCCCTCAGAGGGATGCCCTTATGAGGGTACACGAAGATGTCGCCACAGAATGGTCTTCGCAAGGCGCAAACTCTTAAAGCCTTTGCTGAAACTGACCTCGGTGGACGGCCGATCCACCGAGGATCCCAGGAACTTTGCCCAGGCCCCAGGAGTCATCACCTGAGCAAGGAATACCGGGGGCAACCTGAGAGTCTGGGACCATTTGGCTGAAGTTAGAAGCACTACCCAAAACTAAGGATGGTGCGGAAGGCACCCCCGAACTCAGGAAGATGGCAAAAAACTGTTCTGGGAGGTTCCCGGTTTTGATCCATCCCTGTCTATATAAGTGCTAAAACTCACTTATCCTACGGACGTCGGCCAGGATTGTCCTAGACGGACGGATTACGTCCGACATAGGAACGGGTTCCCTAGGACAGTCCGTCGGGGTCCCATCCACCAGAGATTTTTATCCCGTATGCGATTAGTGCCTTTGTTGCGTAATTTTTTCTTTTTCTTTTTCAGATCTAAAGAAATGTCTATTAAGATAGCCAGTTTGAATGCGTGGCCCCGAAGGGGATCGGCAGGGCGAGGCTCGCCTGCGTCGTGACCTCTTGTCGTGCTGGCGTGGTGTGGCCGCGATCCAGAGACGCACTTTGTTTGCGGAAGCCGACCTCCATGTGTGCGGATGGCGGCGTAACGTAGTTTGATACCGGCATATGGAGCCGGCATGCCAGGGTATTCTTTGCCCAGCCAGCGTGCCTTTTCCCCCAGGACGCAGGAATTGACCACCAGTCATGTCGATACGGGCGGTGGGGTAAGTGCCGATATTGCAGTGAAAAGCAAGTCGTTCCGGCTGATTGCGGTTTATGCGCCCAATGATGCCAAGGTGAGCGTGTCTCTTTCTTTCGGCTGTTGGGGCCTTCATGGTGGATTCAACACGGCTAATCTTAGTTGGGGACTGGAATGCCGTCCTAACCCCCAAATGGGATAGAGGAAGGGGCGCTAGCAGGAGGGAGTGGTGATCGTAGCCTGGTTGATCTGATCAACGAATTTGGTCTCGTCGATAGATACCGGGTCGATCATCCGGATGGAATTATGTGGACGTGGACGCTTAATTGGCCTTCTACCCGGGTATCTGCGTACCTGGATAGAATGTTAGTGAGAGTGGCCGACATAGACTTCTTAGAATGTCCAACGTTCCACTGGTTAGGCTACACGGACCACAAACTTGTTTGTGCCCGTGTGGTGTTAGGTACAGGCCTAGGTTGGCTGGTTATTGGAAGTTCAATCAGTCCTTACTGGACAGGCGGGACTTTCGTGACCAGCTGACAAAACTTTAGTTCAGCGGGCGTTGGGCGAGTCATTGGGAGTAAGTGGTGGGTTAACCTTAAGGACTCCATTAGGTCTTTCGCCACCAAATATAGCCAGCAGCTCAAACTAGATAATAAGGCTGCGAGAGGCAAAGACACTTAGAGCTAATTTCTCCCGGGCGGAGGCTGGTGGGGATCCCCTAGAAATAGCCGTAGCTAGGGAGCCCTGGAGCGCTCGACGGGCGCTAAATGGGCCAAGTAATTAGGGCTAAATTAAGCAAGATGTCTTCCGAAGCTGTGAAAATGGAGCGCAGAGTGCGCAAGGAAGAAATTCGCCGAGCCGGCGACCGGTACATTCGAGAGGTGCACGACCGGAGGGACATCTCCTTAGGTCCACTGACGACATGTGCGGGGCGTTCCGGCAGCATTTCGAACACCGTTTCAGAGCCTGGTCTTTCCCGTGACGAGAAGTTTCCGCAGCTATTTGGCTGACTTTCCCAGCTTTTGCCGGCTGAAGCGGCTAGCTGCGAAGGGGAGATTACGGAGGACGAAATCTACGCGGCTTTGAAGAGTCGGCAGAGGCAAGTCGCCAGGTTTGGATGGTTTGCCTATGAATTGTACTTGAGGATGTCGCACCTTTTTGTCCCGATCTTGGCTGTCGTGTTCAACCACTGGTTTCAGCAGGGGTCCATCCCGGCCGGATTACCAGGGCGTGATCGCGCTGTTGAAAAAAGGCAAGAAGGTTGGGAGGGAACTAGACGATTACAGGCCCATAACTCTGCTAAACACAGAGTTAAAGATTTTGGCCAAGATCCTGACGGTCTTGCAGCTAGTTGCCGAGTCTGTTGGAACCGGATCAGACTTGTTCTGTGAAGGGACGAACAATTCGAAGCAACCTACGCGGGTGCACGATCATAGAGGGTGTAGAAGACGACAGTCAGAGGCCGCGCTGATCAATTTGGATCAGTCCAAGGCATTTGAAGTAGGATTGACCATGGCTACCTGGCTGCTGTCCTGCAGGCCACCGGATTCAAACCCGACTTCAGCCGCTGGATTAGCCTTGTATCGCTCCCCCAAGGCTGTGGTACAGGTGAACGGGAAGCTGTCGGGCGCTTTCGCGCTGTCTAGGTCGGTCCGACGGGGTTGTCCACTGTCGTCTCTCCTTTACCCACGTCCTGGCGTTGGAGCCCCTCCTTCGCCGGCTAGGGGACGAGACTGGCAGTCGGTCCTACGTGGAATTGCTGTCCCTGGAGGAGCTCGAGCCAGGGTTTTCCGCGTACGCCGATGACGTAACGACCTTTTGTGTCTCACCGGGACATAGAGGCGGTACAACGGGCGCTTGAACGGTACGAGAAGGTGACAGGGGCCAGAATTAACCGCGGCAAGTCATCCGGCTTGCGGTTAGGTGCCTGGAAGGGTGTTTCCCTCCCGGGGCCCTTCAGCTGGACGGACGGGCCGGTCAAAATCCTCGGGATTTGGTTCGGTCCGGACTTACGGCTGAAGAAAACTGGTCAGAAATACTGGCAAAGGTCGGCGCGTCGGTCAAGACTTGGCGTCGGCGAGTCTCTCCGTAAAGAAGAACTTGGCGGGGGTGTGTGTTGCATACCTCTTTCCCATGATCCTTTACCAGCTGTCAGTACTTCCCCTTTGTGACGATCATGAGAAGGCGCTCGAGCGTTTGCTATTCTCCTGTCTGTGGAGAGGACGCAAACACATGGTCGACAAAGGAGTCTGTTGCCTCCGTCCGTGTCAAGGGGTCTGGGGATGCCACACTTGAGGCCATGTGCTCGCTTCGAGGTTGGCATTCCTCGGGCGCGCGTTGGAGGAAGATCGGTTGCTTGCGGGGTAGTGAGGGACATGTTCCCTTGCCTTACTATCACTCCCCCGACCCTGTAGCTGACCGTCAGGCCTTGGGTGCGACCGAAATTCCTGCTCGAATGTCTGGCGGCCTTGCAAGCCATTCCACGGTCCAGTGACCTTTCACAGCCTAGGAGACTCTTCTATCGGGGATTAGTGGAGGTGCCGTGAAGGATAAGCTGTGGAGTAGGCTCGGCATGTCGAGTGGAGTACAGCTCTCATTGGTCTTGGGCGCCAGGTGCGGATTGGCTCAGCAACTCTGGGTTTTCTCTGACCTGGCGATTGGCTCGGAATGGTTTGTCTCAATGACAAGCGTTTCGCAATGGGCCTGGCAGTTGCCAGATTGTGAGCGTTGCAACCTTGGAATTAAAAGAGGGCGATCTGCACGCCTTCTTCCATTGTTTGCGCGTTCGCCCGTTGTGGGAGCGTGTCGGCGAGTTGACTGCTCGTATCGCGCCGCGGGAGCTTTACATTGCTCATTGACCGCGCATACGCTGTGGACAATGTGTCGCCCCCGTACTCTGGAGTGAAGCGGATGGTGTTTCTGTCACTACTGGCCACGGCTAGAATGGTGATATGGACGACGCGACTGGAGGAAGTCTTGCGGGGCGGCCGTCTTTCGGATCAGGATCTAATCCGATATTTTGAGCACCAGCTCAAAATGAAGATTAGAACTGAACGGAAACGGCTGCACCCGACAGAGTTCAACGAAGGTGGATAAATGCAGCAAGCCTGGTTCGTGTGACCGGGCTAGCCTTGATTTTTCTTTTTTTTAGATCACTAATCTCATCGGGGTGGATTCTTCCAGGCCCTTCCCGTGGTTAAGGTAAGAAGTCTTTATGCCTAGTTAATGTGAGTGATTGTGTTTGTCTGGCTGTCCCCGGCTCCACTGCTTTTGTTGATCCAGTTCGAGATCCCCTTTGTCCGGTGTTATTTTGTCCCGTTTTGTTCTCGGCTAGATTTGTCTGCCATATTCTCCAGTCCCATTTATTTTGTACCCTGCGTCTCATTCCCCTTAGAAGAGAGCTGCTTGATTTTGTCTTTCAAGGCAGAATACAGTGGCCTCTTTAATTATGAGGGTGCGTTTGGGTCTTACTAACATTATGTATATATATTCATTTGAAATTATTTTTGTTTGAAGTTTTTTTGTTTCGTCATAACCCCTTCCCATCATGTCATTTCATGCAATATTTTTAAAGCTATTTTTGTATATTTATTGTACATACTACGAATTTTTGCATTTGGGGCGTTTTTGTAGGTCGGTATGTTTTTGCAGTATTTTGGTGCATGATAAGTATGAACGTTGATGGACAAACCTTTATGGTGAATGAGAACTATTGTAACGTATGCATGGGTCGCGAATCGGTTTAGCTAGGCGTAGGATAGAGTACTGAAGGAATAGCGAGTTTGTTCCCCCTCCCTTCTTTCGGCTTCAACCATAATCCTTGTACAAGGATAAATAAAACTTCCCTGCCACAGAAGGCTTTGTTGACCTTTTCTTTCCAATTTCTGTTGCAGGTTTAGTAGGCTCTTTGGTATCATCGTGACCGTTGTTCGTTCCACCCGAGTTTATAGCTTTGGTAGTGTGGAAGTAGTGGCCATTTGGACGCGAAAACACCAGGAAAAACATTTTGGTCGGTGACTCCTTAGAGGAGGCCATGGCCTCACCTAGGCCGGAGAAGTCTTCCCCCACCACGGCGTCGGTGGGAGGAAAAGAGGGGATTAGCAACTACCGCCAAGGATTAATCCCCCTCCAACTGCACCAGGATCCCCCATACCTTCTACCTCGGGATAGACGGGGACTAAAATTGTCAGCAGGATGAAGATTATTATGACAACATGAGAGCCAAATATGCGGACTATCTCAAAGGCACTGAGCTGGTCTCAATTATAGAACAATTAGCGAAATTGAAAAAAAGAATCATCACGTTATTTACTAAAGATATAAAAACCCACAAATTCATTGGGATAACAAGAGACATTTTTGAAGCAGCTATCAAGACTCTTAACATCAAGGCTAGGGCCGTGGCGAGGAGGAGCAATGCCATGTGGGACGTCTGCTGAGCACGGCAAGAAGAAGCCAAAGTTTGGTCGGTGTGGTGCTGAAACAACTCTCAGTTCATACCGAGTACATGAGGTGCCCGAAAGGTCAAAACTATGCTTTGCATGGCATCCCCATGGACATTGCCGAGGACCATATTGGTGCCTTTTGCAACTATGGTAAGGTGACCCAAGTCTCCTCGCTGCGGTCCAAAGCGGGCTTCATTACAGGAGACATGACCCTGCAGGTGACGTTGTCTAAAGAAAACATAGACAAAATCCCCAACATCCTCACCTGCAGGAGGCATAATTTTATTATTGTAGAAGGCAGGGAAGCCGTGCTGTTGGGTCTGTGGGGCGGCAGACCATGTTGCAAAGGCCTGCCCGTCCAAAAATCCGGCCCTAAGGCCCAACCAGTCCAACCAACCAAGCAGCAGCGGCTAGAGAAGGAAGGCGGAAAACCTGCTCAACCAACACAACCGCCCGTAGCTAACAAGGAGGCAGTGGCAGGTGGTGGGCAAAAAGAAGGCTAAAACACCTTCCCCCGGCAAAGGTACCACCACCTGCCAAGACGCCGGCAACACAGACCCAGGTGAAGGTGCAGACTCCGGTCAAAGAAGAGTCTCGGCGAAGTGCCGCCACCTGCCAAAACGCTGGTAGGGCCAAAGGAGTCGCCTCAAAAGAAGTCTCCCCCAGCAGAGGAAAGAAAGGTCCTTCTCCCCAAAAAGAACAGAAAATGGAGGTGGAGAGGTCGGCTTCCCTGAAGCGCAGGAGAGAGGAGAGTGGAGGTACTATGACAGCCCGAAGACCCGCCGAAGGAGCAGGAGCAAAGAGAAAGAACGAGAGCGGAAAAATGTTCGTCGCTGCCGGTGTCGCCGATGAGGCATTCATACGCAGAAAAGGCCCCAAAGCCTACCGCTTCCCCGCGAAAAGCTTCCCAGTCCCCAACCTTTGAATTGACCCCCCTTAAGAAAGCAGTTTTTCAACTCCCACTCCACCACTTCTCCTAATCACTCCCACGAAGCAAAAAGAAAAATACCCTCCCTCAAGGGGGATACCCTTATGAGGGTACACGAAATCTCGCACAGGATAGTCTCGCAAAGGCGCAAACTCTTAAAACCTTTGCGCAGAGCTTCAACCTCGGTGGACGGCCGAGATCACCGAGGATCCCAGGAACTTTGCCCAGGCCCCGAGTCATCACCCTGGTAAGGAATACCGGGGGCAACCGGGGGTCTGGGACCATTTGGCTGAAGTTAAGAAGCACTACCCAAAACTAAGGATGGTGCAGGGAAGGCACCCCCGAACTCAGGAAGATGGCAAAAAACTGTTCTGGGAGGTTCCCGGTTTGATCCATCCCTGTCTATATAGAGTGCTAAACTCACTTATCCTACGGACGTCGGCAGGATTGTCCTAGACGGACGGATTACGTCCGACATAGGAACGGGTTCCCTAGGACAGTCCGTCAGGGTCCCATCTACCAGGAATTTTTATCCCGTATGCGATTAGTGCCTTTGTTGCATGTTTTTCTTTTTCTTTTCCAGACTAAGAAATGTCTATTAAGATAGCCAGTTTGAATGCGTATGGCACAAGGGGATCGGGGCAAGGCAGCTCGCCTGCGTCGTGACCTCTTGTCGTACGGCGTGGATGTGGCCGCGATCCAAGAGACGCACTTTTGTTTGCGAAGCCGACTCGTGTGTGCTGGATGACGACTTTGTCGTTTATTCAGCATATGGGAGCCGGCATGCCAGAGGGTGTTTCTTTGCTGGTCAAGAAGGCGTACCCTGGACGCGAGGATTGACCTTGTCCATGTCGGTGCCGAGGGCCGGCTGATCGTGGCCGATATTGCAGTGAAAAGCAAGTCGTTCCAGCTGGTTGCGGTTTATACGCCAATGATCAAGGTGAGCGTGTCTCTTTCTTTCGGCTGTTGGAGCCCTTCATGGTGGATTCAACACGGCTAATCTTAGTTGGGGACTGGAATGCCGTCCTAACCCCAAATGGGATAGAGGAAGGGGCGCTAGCGGGAGGAGTGGTGATCTGTAGCCTGGTTGATCTGATCAACGAATTTGGTCTCGTCGATAGATACCGGGTCGATCATCCGGATGGGAGTATGTGGACGTGGACGCTTAATTGGCCTTCTACCCGGGTATCTGCGTACCTGGATAGAATGTTGAGTGAGAGTAGCCGACACCGGGCTTCTTAAGTGTCAACGTTCCACTGGTTAGGCTACACGGACCACAAACTTGTTTGTGCCCGTGTGGTGTTAGATTTTAGGCCTAGGTTTGGCTGGTTATTGGAAGTTCAACCAGTCCTTACTGGACAGGCGGGACTTTCGTGACCAGCTGACAAAACTAGTTCAGCGGGCGTTAATTGGGCGAGTCATTGGGAGTAAGTGGTGGGTTAACCTTAAGGGACTCCATTAGGTGTACCATACAAATATAGCCAGCGGCTCAAACTAGATAAGGCTGCGGAGGCAAAGAACGCTTAGAGCTAATTTCTCCCGGGCGGAGGTAATTTAGGGGATCTAGAAATAGCCGTAGCTAGGGAGGCCCTGGGTAACTCGACTAGCGGGCGCTACATGGGCCAAGTAGTGGGAGCTAAGTTAAGCAAGATGTCTTCCGAAGCTGTGAAAATGGGCGCAGAATTGCGCAAGGAAGAAATTCGCCGAGCCGGCGACCGGTACATTCGAGGGGTGCGCGACCCGGAGGGACATCTCCTTAAGGTCCACTGACGACATGTGCGGGGCGTTCGCGCAGCATTTCGAACACCGTTTTACCAAGGAACCTGGTCTCCGTGACGAGGAGTTCGCAGCTATTTGGCTGACTTTCCCCGGCTTTGCCGGCTAGGCAACTGGCTGCGAAGGGGGAAATTACGGAGGACGAAATCTACGCGGCTTTGAAGAGGTCGGCAGAGCAAGTCGCCAGGTTTGGATGGTTTGCCCTATGAATTGTACTTGAGGATGTCGCACCTTTTTGTCCCGATCTTGGCTGTCGTGTTCAACCACTGGTTTCGGCGGGGGTCCATCGATCCGGATTCAGGGGCGTGATCACGCTGTTGAGCAAGAAGGTTGGAGGAACTAGACGATTACAGACACGCTCTGCTAAACACAGAGTTAAAGATTTTAGTAAAGATCCTGACGAATCGCTTGCAGCCAGATTGCCGAGTCTGTTGGAACCGGATCAGACTTGTTCTGTGAAGGGACGAACAATTCAGAGCAACCTGCACATGATTCGCACGATCATAGAGGGTGTAGAAGACGACGATGAGGCCGCGCTGATCAATTTGGATCAGTCCAAGGCATTTGATAGGATTGACCATGGCTACCTGGCTGCTGTCCTGCAGGCCGCCGGATTCAAACCCGACTTCTCCAGCCGCTGGATTAGCCTTCTGTATCGCTCCCCCAAGGCGCGGGTACAGGTGAACGCGGGAAGCTGTCGGGCGCGCTTTCGCGCTGTCTAAGTCGGTCCGACAGGGTTGTCCTGTCGTCTCTCCTTTACGTCCTGGCGTTGGAGCCCCCTCCTTCGCCGGCTAAGGGACGAGACTGGCGGTCCGATCCTACGTGGAATTGCTGTCCCTGGAGGGCTCGAGCGGGGTTTCCGCGTACGCCGATGACGTAACGACCTTTGTGTCCTCCCGCAGGGTGTAGAGCAGGCTGGCAGGCGCTTGAACGGTACGAGAAGGTGACAGGGCCAGAATTAACCGCGACAAGTCATCCGGCTTGCGGTTAGGTGCCTGGAAGGGTGTTTCCCTCCGGGGCCTTCAGCTGGACGGACGGGCCGGTCAAAATCCTCGGGATTTGGTTCAATCCGGACTTACAGCTGAAGCGAATTGAGAAATACTGGCAAAGGTCGGCGCGTCGGTCAGGGCTTGGCGTCGACGGAGTCTCTCCGTAAAGGGAGCTTGGCGGAGGTGTGTGTTACATACCTCTTTCCCATGATCCTTTACCGGCTCAGTACTTCCCCTTTTGACGATCATGAGAAGGCGCTCGAGCGTTTGCTATTCTCCTGTCTGTGGAGAGGACGCAAACACATGGTCGACAAAGAGTCTGTTGCCTCCGTCCGTGTCCAAGGGGTCTGGGGTCACCACACTTGAGAACCATGTACTCGCTTCGAGGTTGGCATTCCTCAGGCGCGCGTTGGAGGAAGATCGGTTGCCCCACCAGGGTAGTAGGGGACCGTACCACTTGCCTTACTATCACTCCCCGACCCTATGGCTGACCTGCGTCAGGCCTTGGGTGCGACCGAAATTCCTGCCGAATGTCTGGCGGCCTTACGAGCCATTCCACGGTCCAGTGACCTTTCACGGCCGGAGACTCTTCTATCGGGGATTAGTGGAGGGTACCGTGAAGGATAAGCTGTGGAGTAAGCTCGGCATGTCGAGGTAGGTACAGCTCTCGTGTTGGTCAACCTTGGCGCCAGGTGCGGATTGGCTCAGCAACTCTGAGTTTTCTCTGACCTGGCGATTGGCTCGGAATGGTTTGTCTCTCAATGACAAGCGTTTCGCAATGGGCCTGGCGGGTTGCCGGATTGCGGAGCGTTGCAACCTTGGAATTAAGGAGACGTCTGCACACACTTCTTCCATTGTTTGCGCGTTCGCCCGTTGTGGGAGCGTGTCGGCGAGTTGACTGCCGTACCGCGCCGCAGGAGCTTGTGCTCATTGACCGCGCATGCGCTGTGGACAATGTGTCGCCCCCGTACTCTGGAGTGAAGCGGATGGTGTTTCTGTCGCTACTGGCCACAACTAGAATGGTGATATGGACACGACGCGACTGGAGGGAAGTCTTGCGGGGCGGCCGTCTTTCGGATCAGGATCTAATCCGATATTTTGAGCACCAGCTCAAAATGAAGATTAGAACTGAACGGAGAAGCGGCTGCACCCGACAGAAGTTCTAAGCGAAAGGTGGATAAATACAGCGAGCCTGGTTCGTGTGACAGGGGCTAGCCTTGATTTTCTTTTTTAGATCTGCTAATCGCATCGGGGTGAGTTCCTTTGGAACCCTTCCCGTGGTTAAGGTAAGAAGTCTTTATTGTACTAGTTAATGTGAGTGATTGTGTTTGTCCCGGCCTGTCCCCGGCTCCCACTGCTTTTGTTATGATCCGTTCGAGATCCCCTTTGTCCGGTGTTATTTTGTCCCGTTTCATTCTCGGCTGAGTCAGCCTTATATATTCTCCAGTCCCATTTATTTTGTACCGCAAATCTCCATTCCCCTTAGAAAGAGAGCTGCTTGATTTTGTCTTTCAAGGCAGAATACAGTAGCCTCTTTAATTATGTAAGTGCGTTTAGGTCTTACTAACATTATGTATATATATTCATTTGAAATTATTTTTTGTTTTGGGGATTTTTTGTTTCGTCATAACCACTTCCCATCTTCTTCAATATTTTTAGCTATTTTTGTATATTTGTGTACATACCACGAATTTTTACGTGCATTTGGGAGGGCGTTTTTGTACAGGTCCCCGGTATGTTTTTGCAGTATTTTGGTGCATGATAAGTATGAACGTTGATGGACAAACCTTTACATGGTGAATGAGAACTATTGCTAACGTATGCATAGATTTCGCGAATCGGTTTAGCTAGGCGTAGGATAAGTCACGAGCAGCGGGTTTGTTCCCCCTCCCTTCTTTCGGCTTTAGTATGTCCTTATTACAAAGGATAAATAAAACTTCCTGCCACAGAAGGCTTTGTTTGACCTTTTCTTTCAAATTTTCTGTTGCAAGTTTGGTAAGGCTCTTTGGTATCATCGGCAGCCGTTGTTCGTTCCACCGAGTTTATAGCTTTGGTAGTGTGGAAGTAGTGGCCATTTTGGACGCGAAAACACCAGGAAAAACATTTTGGTCGGTGACTCCTTAGAAAGGCCATGGCCTCACCTAGGCCGGAGGAGAGTCTTCCCCCACCACGGCGTCGGTGGGAGGAAAGAGGGGGATTGGCGACTACCGCCAGGTTAATCCCCCTCCAACTGCACCAGGATCCCCATACCTTCTACCTCGGGATGGACCGGGACTCAAATTGTCAGCAGGATGAAATTCATGTGACAACATGAGAGCCAAATATGCGGACTATATCAAAGGCACTGAGCTGGTCTCAGTGCCAGAACAAGTGTAGAAATTGAAAAAAATCATCACGTTATTTATAAAGATATAAAAACCCACAAATTCATTGGGATAACAGAACATTTTTTGAAGCAGCTATCAAGACTCTCTTAACATCAAACCCAAGACCGTGGCGAGGAGGAGCAATGCCATGGAACGTCCTGCTGGGCACGGCAGAAGAAACCAAGAGTTTGGTCGGTGTGGTGCTGAAACAAAAACTCTCCAGTTCCATACCGAGTACATGGGTGCCAAAAGGTCAAAAATAACTTTGCATGGCGTCCCCATGGACATTTGCCGAGGACCATATTGGTGCCTTTTTTGCCAACTATGGTAAGGTGACCAAAGTCTCCTCGCTGCGGTCCAAAGCGGGCTTCGTACAGAACATGACCCTGCAGGTGACGTTGTCTAAAGAAAACATAGACAAAATCCCCAACATCCTCACCTGCAGGGGGCGTGTAATTTTTATTATTGTAGAAGGCAGGAAGCCGTGCTGTTGGGTCTGTGGGGCGGCGAACCATGTTGCAAAAGCCTGCCCGTCCGAAATCCGGCCCTAAGGCCCAACCAGTCCAGCCAACCAAGCAGCAGCGGCTAGAGAAGAAGGCGGAAAACCTGCTCAACCAACACAACCGCCCGTAGCTAACAAGGAGGGCGAGTGGCAGGTGGTGGGCAAAAAAGAAAGCTAAAACACCTTCCCCGGCAAAGGTACCACCTGCCAAGACGCCGGCAACACAGACCCAGGTGAAGGTGCAGACTCCGGTCAAAGAGAAGGAGTCTCCGGCGAAGAATGCCGCCACCTGCCAAAACGCTGGTAGGGCCAAAGGAGTCGCCTCCAAAGAAGTCTCCCCCCCAAGCAGAGGAAAGAAAGAGTCCTTCTCCCCCAAAAAGAACAGAAAATGGAGGTGGAGAGGTCAAGCCCTGAGAAGCGCGGGAGAGAGGAGAAAGTGGAGGAGTACTATGACAGCCCGAAGACCCGCCGAAGGAGCAGGAGCAAGAAAAAGAACGAGAGCGGAAAATGTTCGTATACCCGATTGTCGCCGATGAGGCATTCATACGCAGAAAAGGCTAGAAGCCTACCCACTTCCCCGCGAAAAGCTTCCCAGTCCCCAACCTTTGCGTTTGACCCCCACCTTAAGAAAACCGGTTTTTCAACTCCCCTCCTCCCCTTCTCTAATCCACTCCCCCACACGAAGCAAAAAGAAAAATACCCTCCCCTCAGGGGGATACCCTTATGAGGTACACGAAGATGTCGCCACAGAATGGTCTTCATAAGGCGCAAACTCTTAAAGCCTTTTGCTGAGAGCGGCCTCGGTGGACGGCCGATCCACCGAGTCCCAGGAACTTTGCCCAGGCCCCCAGGAGTCATCACCCTGGTAAGGAATACGGGGAACCTGAGAGGTCTGCGGACCATTTGGCTGAAGTTAGAAGCACTACCCAAAACTAAGGATGGTGCAGGAAGCACCCCCGAACTCAGGAAGATGGCAAAAAACTGTTCTGGGAGGTTCCCGGTTTTGATCCATCTGTCTATATAGGGTGCTAAAACTCACTTATCCTACGGACGTCGCGGGATTATCTAGACGGACGGATTACGTCCGACATAGGAACGGGGTTCCCTAGGACAGTCCGTCGGGGTCCCATCTACCAGAGATTTTTATCCCGTATGCGATTAGTGCCTTTGTTGCATGTTTTCTTTTTTCTTTTTCAGATCTAGAAAATGTCGTAAGATAGCCAGTTTGAATGCGTATAGCCTGAGGGACCGGGGCAAGGCGGCTCGCCTGCGTCGTGACCTCTTGTCGTACAACGTGGATCTTTTGATCAAAGACACACTTTGTTTGAAAACCGACTCGTGTGTGCTGGTGACTTGTCGTTTATTCAGCATATGGGAACCGGCATGCCAGAAGGTGTTTCTTTGCTGGTCAAGCGTACCCTGGACGCGAGGATTGACCTGCCAATCATGTCGGTGCCGAGGGCCGGCTGATCGTGGCCGATATTGCAGTGAAGAGCAAGTCGTTCCGGCTGATTGCGGTTTATGCGCCCAATGATCAAAGTGAGCGTGTCTCTTTCTTTCGGCTGTTGGAGCCCTTCATGGTGGATTCAACACGGCTAATCTTAGTTGGGGACTGGAATGCCGTCCTAACCCCCCAAATGGGATGAGGAAGGAGGCATGGCAGGAGGTGATCGTAGCACAGGTTGATCTGATCAACGAATTTGGTCTCGTCGATGAATACCGGGTCGATCATCCGGATGGGAGTATGTGGACGTGGACAGCAATTGGCCTTCTACCCGGGTATCTGCGTACCTGGGATAGAATGTTAGTGAGAGTGGCCGACATAGACTTCTTAGAATGTCCAACGTTCCACTGGTTAGGCTACACGGACCCTGGTTGTTTGTGCCCGTGTGGTGTTCGTCTGGGCTAGGTTGGCTGGTTATTATTCAACCAGTCCTTACTGGACAGGCAGGACTTTCGTGACCAGCTGACAAAACTAGTTCAGGCGTTAATTGGGCGAGTCATTGGGAGTAAGTGGTGGGTTAACCTTAAGGACTCCGTAGGTCTTTCGCCACCAAATATAGCCAGCGGCTCAAACTAGATAAGGCTGCGGAGGCAAAGACGCAGAGCTAATTTCTCCCGGGCGGAGGCTGGGTGGGGATCCCCTAGAAATAGCCGTAGCTAGGAGGCCCTGGAGCGCTCGACTAGCGGGCGCTACATGGAGCCAAGTAATTAGGGGCTAAGTTAAGCAAGATGTCTTCCGAAGCTGTGAAAATGGGCGCAGAATTGCGGGGAAGAAATTCGAGCCGGCGACCGGTACATTCGAGAGGTGCGCGACCCGGAGGACGTCTCATGGAATTCACTGACGACATGTGCGGGGCGTTCCAGCAGCATTTCGAACACCGTTTTACCAAGGAGCACAAGTCTCGTGACGAGAGAGTTTAAACTATTTGGCTGACTTTCCCCGGCTTTTGCCGGCTGAAGCGGCTAGCTGCGAAGGGGGAATTACGGAGGACGAAATCTACGCGGCTTTGAAGAAGGTCGGCAGTAAATCGCCAGGTTTGGATGGTTTACCCTATGAATTGTACTTGAGGATGTCGCACCTTTTTGTCCCGATCTTGGCTGTCGTGTTCAACCACTGGTTTCGGCAGGGGTCCATCCCCGGTCGGTTACCGGGGCGTGATCACGCTGTTGAGAAAAGGCAAGAAGGTTGGGAGGGAACTAGACGATTACAGGCCCATAACTCTGCTAAACACAGAGTTAAAGATTTGTGAATCTGGCCGAATCGCTTGCAGCTAGTTGCCGAGTCTCTGTTGGAACCGGATCAGACTTGTTCTGTGAAGGGACAGACAATTCAGAGCAACCTGCATGATTCGCACGATCATAGAGGGTGTAGAAGACGACGATGAGCCGCTGATCGTTTGGATCAGTCCAAGGCATTTGATAGGATGACCATGACCTGGCTGCTGTCCTGCAGGCCGCCGGATTTCAAGCCGACTTCAGCCGCTGGATTAGCCTTCTGTATCGCTCCCCCAAGGCTGTGGTACAGGTGAACGGGAAGCTGTCGGGCGCTTTCGCGCTGTCTAGATCGGTCCGACGGGGTTGTCCACTGTCGTCCTCGCGTCCTGGCGTTGGAACCTCCTTCGCCGGCTAAGGGACGAGACTGGCAGTCGGTCCTACGTGGAATTGCTGTCCCTGGAGGAGCTCGACGGTTTCCGCGTACGCCGATGACGTAACGACGCTGTCCTCCGCAGGGACAGAGCGGTACAACGAGGCGCCGAACGGTACGAGAGGTGACGGGGGCCAGAATTAACGCGCGACAAGTCATCCGGCTTGCGGTTAGGTGCTGGAGAGGTGTTTCCCTCCCGGGGCCCTTCAGCTGGACAGGACGGGCCGGTCAAAATCCTCGGGATTTGGTTCGGTCAGACTTACAACACAGGTAGTCAGAAATATAACGAGAGTCGGCGCGTCGGTCCAAGGACTTGGCGTCGACGAGAGTCTCTCCGTAAAGGGCTTGGCGGAGAGTGTGTGTTACATACCTCTTTCCCGCTGATCGCACCACCCGACATCGTACTTCCCCTTTGTGACCCGATCATGAGAAGGCGCTCGAGCGTTTGCTATTCTCCTGTCTGTGGAGAGGACGCAAACACATGGTCGACAAAGGAGTCTATTGCCTCCGTCCGTGTCAAGGGGGTCTGGGGATGCCACACTTGAGGAGCCAGCTGTGCTCGCTTCGAGGTTGGCGTTCCCTCGAGCCGCGCGTTGGAGGAAGATCAGTTGCTTGCAGGGTAGTGAGGGACATGTTCCCTTGCCTTACTATCTCCCCGACCCGCTGGCTGACCGTCGGGCCTTGGGTGCGACCGAAATTCCTGCTCCGAATGTCTGGCGGCCTTGCAAGCCATTCCACGGTCCAGTGACCTTTCACAGCCTAGGAGACTCTTCTATCGGGGATTAGTGGAGGTGCCGTGAAGGATAAGCTGTGGAGTAAGCTCGGCATGTCGAGTGGAGTACGGCTCTCATTGGTCTTGGGCGCCAGGTGCGGATTGGCTCAGCAACTCTGAGTTTTCTCTGACCTGGCGATTGGCTCGGAATGGTTTGTCTCTCAATGACAAGCGTTTCATAATGGGCCTGGCGGATTTGCCAGATTGTGAGCGTTACAGCCTTGGAATGAGAGACGTCTGCGCACGCCTTCTTCCATTGTTTGCGCGTTCGCCCGTTGTGGGGAGCGTGTCGGCGAGTTGACTGCTCGTATCGCGCCGCGGAAGCATGCTCATTAGCGCATACGCTGTGGACAATGTGTCGCCCCCCGTACTCTGGAGTGAAGCGGATGGTGTTTCTGTCGCTACTGGCCACGGCTAGGGAATGGTGATATGGACGACGCGACTGGAGAAGTCTTGCGGGGCGGCCGTCTTTCGGATCAGGATCTAATCCGATATTTTGAGCACCAGCTCAAAATGAAGATTAGAACTGAACGGAAACGGCTGCACCCGACAGAGTTCAGCGAAAGGTGGATAAATGCAGCGAGCCTGGTTCGTGTGACCGGGGCTAGCCTTGATTTTCTTTTAGATCTGCTAATCGCATCGGGGTGGATTCCTTTGGAACCCTTCCCGTGGTTAAGGTAAGAAGTCTTTTGTATGCCTAGTTAATGTGAGTGATTGTGTTTGTCCCGGCCTGTCCCGGCTCCACTGCTTTTGTTGTAGTCCAGTTCGAGATCCCCTTTGTCCGGTGTTATTTGTCCCGTTTCATTCTCGGCTGGGTCAGCCTTATATATTCTCCAGTCCCATTTTATTTTGTACCCTGCGTCTCCATTCCCCTTAGAAAGAGAGCTGCCCGGTTTTGTCTTTCAAGGCAGAATGCAGTGGCCTCTTTAATTATGTGAGGGTGCGTTTGGGTCTTACTAACATTATGTATATATATTCATTTGAAATTATTTTGTTTTGAGGGATTTTTGTTTCGTCATAACCCCTTCCCATCATATTGTCTTCATTTCTATGCAATATTACTAAAGCTATTTTTGTATATTTATTGTGTACATACCACGAATTGCGATGCATTTGGGGCGTTTTTGTAGGTCCCCGGTATGTTTTGCGGTATTTTGGTGCATGAAGTAAGTATGAACGTTGATGGACAAACCTTTATGGTGAATGAGAACTATTGTAACGTATGCATGGGTCGCGAATCGGTTTAGCTAGGCGTAGGATAGAGTACTGAAGACCAACCCGAGTTTTGTTCCCCCTCCCTTCTTTCGGCTTTAAGCCATAATCAACCCCGGCTGCAAAGGATAAATAAAACTTCCCTGCCACAGAAGGAGCTTTGTTTGACCTTTTCTTTCAAGTGCACTGTTGCAGGTTTAGTAGGCTCTTTGGTATCATCGTGACCGTTGTTCGTTCCACCCGAGTTTATAACTTTGGTAGTGTGGAGAAGTAGTGGCCATTTTGGACGCGAAAACACCAGGAAAAACATTTTGGTCGGTGACTCCTTAGAGGAGGCCATGGCCTACTAGAGCCGGAGGAGAGTCTTCCCCCACCACGGCGTCGGTGGGAGGAAAAAGGGGGGATTGGCAACTACCGCCAAGGATTAATCCCCCTCCAACTGCACCAGAGGATCCCCCCATACCTTCCACCTCGGGATGGACAGGGACTAAAATTGTCAGCAAGGATGAAGAGTATTATGACAACATGAGAGCCAAATATGCGGACTATATCAAAGGCACTGAGCTGGTCTCAGTGCAGAACGAGGAATAACAGAAATTGAAAAGATCATCACGTTATTTACTAAAGAGATATAAAAACCCACAAATTCATTGGGATAACAAGAGACATTTTTGAAGCAGCCATCAAGACTCTTAACATTAAGGCTAGGGCCGTGGCGAGGAGGAGCAATGCCATGTGGGACGTCCTGCTGGGCACGGCAGAAGAAGCCAAGAGTTTGGTCGGTGTGGTGCTGGAAACGAAAACTCTCCAGTTCCATACCAGTACATGGGTACCCGAAAGGTCAAAATAACTTTGCATGGCGTCCCCATGGACATTGCCGAGGACCATATTGGTGCCTTTTTTGCCAACTATGGTAAGGTGGCCCAAGTCTCCTCGCTGCGGTCCAAAGCGAACTTCATTACAGGAGACATGACCCTGCAGGTGACGTTGTCTAAAGAAAACATAGACAAAATCCCCAACATCCTCACCTGCAGGGGGCGTGTAATTTTTATTGTAGAAGGCAGGAAGCCGTGCTGTTGGGTCTGTGGGGCGGCAGACCATGTTGCAAAGGCCTGCCCGTCCAAATCCGGCCCCTAAGGCCCAGCAGTCCAACCAACCAGCAGCAGCAGCTAGAGAAGGAAGGCGGAAAACCTGCTCAACCAACACAACCGCCCGTAGCTAACAAGGAGGGCGAGTGGCAGGTGGTGGAGCAAAAAGAAGGCTAAAACACCTTCCCCGGCAAAGGTACCACCACCTGCCAAGACGCCGGCAACACAGACCAGGTAGAGGTGCAGACTCCGGTCAAAGAGAAGGAGTCTCCGGCGAAGGTGCCGCCACCTGCCAAAACGCTGGTAGAACCCAAGGGAGTCGCCTCAAAGGAGTACTCCCCCCAAGCAGAGGAAAGAAAGGAGTCCTTCTCCCCAAAAAGAACGAAGAAAATGGAGGTGGAGAGGTCGGCTTCCACAGAAGCGCGGGAGAAGAGGAGGAAGTGGAGGAGTACTATGACAGCCCGAAGACCGCCGAAGGGCAGGAGCAAAGAGAAAAGAACGAGAGCAGAAAAATGTTCGTCGCTGCCGGTGTCGCCGATGAGGCATTCATACGCAGAAAGGCTAGAAGCCTACCCGCTTCCCCCGCGAAAAGCTTCCCAGTCCCCAACCTTTGAATTGACCCCCTTAAGAAAGCCAGTTTTTTCAACTCCCACTCCCTCCCTTCTCCTAATCACTCCCACACGAAGCAAAAAAGAAAAATACCCTCCCTCGAGGGGGATGCCCTTATGAGGGTACACGAAGATGTCGCCACAGAATGGTCTTCGCAAAGGCGCAAACTCTTAAAGCTGC
>JBBBDQ010026182.1:0-14052 GCA_037127315.1 Ascarosepion bandense | reverse complement strand
ATCCCAATCCTCCATTATTATTTTATTACTAGTTTTATTCCATCTTATTATTCTTGCTTTTTATCCCCACCCTCCATTATTATTTTATTACTAGTTTTATTCCATCTTGTTATTTTTGCTTTTTATCCCAACCCTCCATTATTATTTTATTACTAGTTTTATTCCATCTTCTTATTCTTACTTTTTATCCCAACCCTCCATTATTATTTTATTACTAGTTTTATTCCATCTTGTTATTTTTGCTTTTTATCCCAACCCTCCATTATTATTTTATTACTAGTTTTATTCCATCTTATTATTCTTGCTTTTTCTTCCAACCCTCCATTATTATTTTATTACTACTTTTATTCCAACTTATTATTCTTGCTTTTTCTTCCAACCCTCCATTATTATTTTATTACTAGTTTTATTCCATCTTCTTATTCTTACTTTTTATCCCAACCCTCCATTATTATTTTATTACTAGTTTTATTCCATCTTCTTATTCTTGCTTTTTATCCCAACCCTCCATTATTTTTTTTTTTTTTTTTTTTTTTTAATCATTTCACCCCGAGCAAGGCAGAAACGCCACTGATGTGCAGGGGGTTACATAAATGTAGAAAGATTAATTAGAAAAGAGTGAGGAGTACAAGCTAGTTAGAAAGGAACAATAGAAAACTGAGAAAGCAGGTGCAATGACAGGTACATGGGCGGAGAGAAAGGGAAGGTTATACAGGGGAGGGGAGAGAGCTAGAGGCCAGTGGTTAGTAGGTGAGTATTAACTTTGCTTTTAAATTTCTGGAGGTCGTAGCCGTCAGGAAAGCAAGAATACGGGAGTGAGTTCCACAGGCGGGAAGTGCGAGAGAGGAAGCTGCTGGAGTAGAATTGTCGTCTGCGTTTGGCTAACCTGACTGTGAATGGGTGGGACCCAGTTGCTAGTCTGGTTGAACGGGTAAACACCTGTTGAGGAGGCATCAGTGACTTAAGCTCATCCGAGCAGAAGCCATGAAAGTATTTATAGAAGAGACAGAGGGAGGCCACATTTCGACGATGGGAAAGTGGCTGCAGACGAGTCGCCAGATCAGAACCTATCACATTACAGACTCTCCTTTGGAGCTTGTCAAGAACACTGAGGAGAACGGCAGGGGCACCTGACCATAAATGGCAGCAGTACTCCATGCACGGACGGATGGTTGACTTGTATATATGCAGGATGGATTCAGGTGGAAAAAACATCCTGGATCGACATAGTGACCCAATCTTCTTAGCAGTAGATTTTGCTATGGATTCAATATAGTGCTTCCATTTGAGGTCTGAGGACAGGGTAAGTCCGAGGAGGCGTAGTGTATTACTCTCCGGGAGAATCATCTGGTCCATGCTTATGGGAGGCAGAAGAGGTTGCCTGTAATGGTTGACAGACAACAGCTTGGTCTTCGAGGAATTGAAGTTGACAAGCCACTTCTTGCCCCAGTTCACCACAGAGTGTAGATCCCGCTCAAGGTCAGCAGCGAGATTATGTCTGTCCGCCACGACAGGTTTCTTACTGGAGCGGGAGTATATTGTAGTGTCATCTGCGTAGATGCCTACTTGGGACCTGATCTCATCTGGGAGGTCGTTGATGAAAATAAGGAAGAGCGTTGGGCCCAGGATAGAGCCTTGTGGGACACCAGCATTCGTGCTGTAGGACGAAGAGGCACGCCCATTCAGAACGACCTTCATTTTGCGGTTATTTAAGAAAGATTGGATTAGGTCAAGCAGGCGACCGGTAATACCATAACCGCGTAGTTTGCATAGGAGGCCAGGGTGCCAAACCCTGTCGAAAGCCTTGGAGATATCCAGAGCAACCGCGCGAGCCTCGTCAGACTCATCAAGGGCCTGTAGCATGTACTCCGTTACAGTAGTTAGCAGGTCGGCTGTGGACCTGTCAAATCGGAATCCATATTGCCTGTCGGAGAACAGTTTGTGGGCGGTGAGATGATGAACTATTTCAGCATTTATTATAGCCTCGAACACTTTCCCGAATATTGGTAGAAGACTGATCGGGCGATAGTTGGATGGGTCCGAGGGTTCACCACAGTTCTTAAAGACAGGAACGACTGAGGAGAATTTCCAGCATGCAGGAAAGCAGGAAGCAGAAAGGCAGTAGTTAAACAGTTTAGAGAGGACAGGGGAAAGTTCAGGGGCACACCTCTTAAGGACTATCACCGGGATTCCATCGTCTCCACACGCCTTATGGGGGTCGAGTTTTGAAATTACTCTGGATACTATTGTCGGGGTAATATATACGTCATGCAGTTTGGCCTCAGTTCTAATAGGGAAGTCGGGTGGGTGCACTCCGGACGAGTCGAGTGTGGAGTTGGATGAGAATCTGCGGGCAAAGCACTCAGCTTTCTCAGCAGATGACGTGAGAACGTCAAATCCATGGATTAAGGGAGGTATTGAGGATTTCCTATTGTTGAGCACCCGTTTACAAATCCTCCAATAGTCCTTGGAGCCGAACTTGCGGTCAGCTATGTGCTGTCGCATTCTCTCCGCAAACAACTGTTTGGCGTCATTTAGGGTTCTCTTGCACTCACTGCGAGCGGATGTGAACAGGCGCCTATTGTGATCAGTTGGCTGTCTCTGGAATAGATGGAAGTAATGGTTCCTGTGGGCAATGGCGGCTGAGCAGGCCGGAGAGAACCACGGAGAGGAATGAGCTTTTAAGCAATACTTCCTGGTGGGTATGAAGGCATCAATGCCAGCTTTCACCCATGACGAGACCTCAGAGGCACAGTCATCAACTGATAGGTCAAACACTTTTCCCCAGGGGACGTCGCAGAGGAAATCGCGAAAGGCATCCCAGTCAGCTTTTTGGTAGAGGTAGGAGGTTCTATGAGTAGGGGGATCCTGGGGGGAGTGAGATTGGAAAGAAATACTGAGGGAGACTACAGCGTGGTCGGAGTTGCCAAGAGGGCAAAGCTGCGAGACTTGACAGGCGTCGGGCGCAGAGGTGAAACATATATCTAGCAGTGAGGAATGACCCGAGGGTGTGCTTGGGAAGCGAGTGGGGAAGTCCACCACTTGATTATTTTATTACTAGTTTTATTCCATCTTATTATTCTTGCTTTTTATCCCAACCCTCCATTATTATTTTATTACTACTTTTATTCCAACTTATTATTCTTGCTTTTTCTTCCAACCCTCCATTATTATTTTATTACTAGTTTTATTCCATCTTATTATTCTTGCTTTTTATCCCAACCCTCCATTATTATTTTATTACTAGTTTTATTCCATCTTCTTATTCTTACTTTTTATCCCAATCCTCCATTATTATTTTATTACTAGTTTTATTCCATCTTCTTATTCTTGCTTTTTATCCCAACCCTCCATTATTATTTTATTACTAGTTTTATTCCATCTTATTATTCTTGCTTTTTATCCCATCCATCCATTATTATTTTATTACTAGTTTTATTCCATCTTCTTATTCTTACTTTTTATCCCAACCCTCCATTATTATTTTATTACTAGTTTTATTCCATCTTATTATTCTTGCTTTTTATCCCAACCCTCCATTATTATTTTATTTCTAGTTTTATTCCATCTTGTTATTTTTGCTTTTTATCCCAACCCTCCATTATTATTTTATTACTAGTTTTATTCCATCTTATTATACTTGCTTTTTATCCCAACCCTCCATTATTATTTTATGTCTAGTTTTATTCCATCTTATTATTCTTGCTTTTTATCCCAACCCTCCATTATTATTTTATTACTAGTTTTATTCCATCTTATTATTCTTGCTTTTTATCCCAACCCTCCATTATTATTTTGTGTCTAGTTTTATTCCATCTTATTATTTTTGCTTTTTATCCCAACCCTCCATTATTATTTTATTACTAGTTTTATTCCATCTTATTATTCTTGCTTTTTATCCCAACCCTCCATTATTATTTTATGTCTAGTTTTATTCCATCTTGTTATTTTTGCTTTTTCTCCCAACCCTCCATTATTATATTATTACTAGTTTTATTCCATCTTCTTATTCTTACTTTTTATCCCAACCCTCCATTATTATTTTATTACTAGTTTTATTCCATCTTATTATTCTTGCTTTTTATCCCAACCCTCCATTATTATTTTATTACTAGTTTTATTCCATCTTATTATTTTTGCTTTTTATCCCAACCCTCCATTATTATATTATTACTAGTTTTATTCCATCTTATTATTCTTGCTTTTTATCCCAACCCTCCATTATTATTTTATTACTAGTTTTATTCCATCTTATTATTCTTGCTTTTTATCCCAACCCTCCATTATTATTTTATTACTAGTTTTATTCCATCTTCTTATTCTTACTTTTTATCCCAACCCTCCATTATTATTTTATTACTAGTTTTATTCCATCTTATTATTCTTGCTTTTTATCCCAACCCTCCATTATTATTTTATTTCTAGTTTTATTCCATCTTGTTATTTTTGCTTTTTATCCCAACCCTCCATTATTATTTTATTACTAGTTTTATTCCATCTTATTATTCTTGCTTTTTATCCCAACCCTCCATTATTATTTTATTACTAGTTTTATTCCATCTTGTTATTTTTGCTTTTTATCCCAACCCTCCATTATTATTTTATTACTAGTTTTATTCCATCTTATTATTCTTGCTTTTTATCCCAACACTCCATTATTATTTTATTACTAGTTTTATTCCATCTTCTTATTCTTACTTTTTATCCCAACCCTCCATTATTATTTTATTACTAGTTTTATTCCATCTTATTATTCTTGCTTTTTATCCCAACCCTCCATTATTATTTTATTACTAGTTTTATTCCATCTTCTTATTCTTACTTTTTATCCCAACCCTCCATTATTATTTTATTACTAGTTTTATTCCATCTTATTATTCTTACTTTTTATCCCAACCCTCCATTATTATTTTATTACTAGTTTTATTCCATCTTCTTATTCTTACTTTTTATCCCAACCCTCCATTATTATTTTATTACTAGTTTTATTCCATCTTGGTATTTTTGCTTTTTATCCCAACCCTCCATTATTATTTTATTACTAGTTTTATTCCATCTTATTATTCTTACTTTTTATCCCAACCCTCCATTATTATTTTATTACTAGTGTTATTCCATCTTCTTATTCTTACTTTTTATCCCAACCCTCCATCATTATTTTATTACTAGTTTTTTTCCATCTTCTTATTCTTACTTTTTATCCCCACCCTCCATTATTATTTTATTACTAGTTTTATTCCATCTTCTTATTTTTGCTTTTTATCCCAACCCTCCATTATTATTTTATTACTAGTTTTATTCCATCTTATTATTCTTACTTTTTATCCCAATCCTCCATTATTATTTTATTACTAGTTTTATTCCATCTTATTATTCTTGCTTTTTATCCCCACCCTCCATTATTATTTTATTACTAGTTTTATTCCATCTTGTTATTTTTGCTTTTTATCCCAACCCTCCATTATTATTTTATTACTAGTTTTATTCCATCTTCTTATTCTTACTTTTTATCCCAACCCTCCATTATTATTTTATTACTAGTTTTATTCCATCTTGTTATTTTTGCTTTTTATCCCAACCCTCCATTATTATTTTATTACTAGTTTTATTCCATCTTATTATTCTTGCTTTTTCTTCCAACCCTCCATTATTATTTTATTACTACTTTTATTCCAACTTATTATTCTTGCTTTTTCTTCCAACCCTCCATTATTATTTTATTACTAGTTTTATTCCATCTTCTTATTCTTACTTTTTATCCCAACCCTCCATTATTATTTTATTACTAGTTTTATTCCATCTTCTTATTCTTGCTTTTTATCCCAACCCTCCATTATTTTTTTTTTTTTTTTTTTTTTTAATCATTTCACCCCGAGCAAGGCAGAAACGCCACTGATGTGCAGGGGGTTACATAAATGTAGAAAGATTAATTAGAAAAGAGTGAGGAGTACAAGCTAGTTAGAAAGGAACAATAGAAAACTGAGAAAGCAGGTGCAATGACAGGTACATGGGCGGAGAGAAAGGGAAGGTTATACAGGGGAGGGGAGAGAGCTAGAGGCCAGTGGTTAGTAGGTGAGTATTAACTTTGCTTTTAAATTTCTGGAGGTCGTAGCCGTCAGGAAAGCAAGAATACGGGAGTGAGTTCCACAGGCGGGAAGTGCGAGAGAGGAAGCTGCTGGAGTAGAATTGTCGTCTGCGTTTGGCTAACCTGACTGTGAATGGGTGGGACCCAGTTGCTAGTCTGGTTGAACGGGTAAACACCTGTTGAGGAGGCATCAGTGACTTAAGCTCATCCGAGCAGAAGCCATGAAAGTATTTATAGAAGAGACAGAGGGAGGCCACATTTCGACGATGGGAAAGTGGCTGCAGACGAGTCGCCAGATCAGAACCTATCACATTACAGACTCTCCTTTGGAGCTTGTCAAGAACACTGAGGAGAACGGCAGGGGCACCTGACCATAAATGGCAGCAGTACTCCATGCACGGACGGATGGTTGACTTGTATATATGCAGGATGGATTCAGGTGGAAAAAACATCCTGGATCGACATAGTGACCCAATCTTCTTAGCAGTAGATTTTGCTATGGATTCAATATAGTGCTTCCATTTGAGGTCTGAGGACAGGGTAAGTCCGAGGAGGCGTAGTGTATTACTCTCCGGGAGAATCATCTGGTCCATGCTTATGGGAGGCAGAAGAGGTTGCCTGTAATGGTTGACAGACAACAGCTTGGTCTTCGAGGAATTGAAGTTGACAAGCCACTTCTTGCCCCAGTTCACCACAGAGTGTAGATCCCGCTCAAGGTCAGCAGCGAGATTATGTCTGTCCGCCACGACAGGTTTCTTACTGGAGCGGGAGTATATTGTAGTGTCATCTGCGTAGATGCCTACTTGGGACCTGATCTCATCTGGGAGGTCGTTGATGAAAATAAGGAAGAGCGTTGGGCCCAGGATAGAGCCTTGTGGGACACCAGCATTCGTGCTGTAGGACGAAGAGGCACGCCCATTCAGAACGACCTTCATTTTGCGGTTATTTAAGAAAGATTGGATTAGGTCAAGCAGGCGACCGGTAATACCATAACCGCGTAGTTTGCATAGGAGGCCAGGGTGCCAAACCCTGTCGAAAGCCTTGGAGATATCCAGAGCAACCGCGCGAGCCTCGTCAGACTCATCAAGGGCCTGTAGCATGTACTCCGTTACAGTAGTTAGCAGGTCGGCTGTGGACCTGTCAAATCGGAATCCATATTGCCTGTCGGAGAACAGTTTGTGGGCGGTGAGATGATGAACTATTTCAGCATTTATTATAGCCTCGAACACTTTCCCGAATATTGGTAGAAGACTGATCGGGCGATAGTTGGATGGGTCCGAGGGTTCACCACAGTTCTTAAAGACAGGAACGACTGAGGAGAATTTCCAGCATGCAGGAAAGCAGGAAGCAGAAAGGCAGTAGTTAAACAGTTTAGAGAGGACAGGGGAAAGTTCAGGGGCACACCTCTTAAGGACTATCACCGGGATTCCATCGTCTCCACACGCCTTATGGGGGTCGAGTTTTGAAATTACTCTGGATACTATTGTCGGGGTAATATATACGTCATGCAGTTTGGCCTCAGTTCTAATAGGGAAGTCGGGTGGGTGCACTCCGGACGAGTCGAGTGTGGAGTTGGATGAGAATCTGCGGGCAAAGCACTCAGCTTTCTCAGCAGATGACGTGAGAACGTCAAATCCATGGATTAAGGGAGGTATTGAGGATTTCCTATTGTTGAGCACCCGTTTACAAATCCTCCAATAGTCCTTGGAGCCGAACTTGCGGTCAGCTATGTGCTGTCGCATTCTCTCCGCAAACAACTGTTTGGCGTCATTTAGGGTTCTCTTGCACTCACTGCGAGCGGATGTGAACAGGCGCCTATTGTGATCAGTTGGCTGTCTCTGGAATAGATGGAAGTAATGGTTCCTGTGGGCAATGGCGGCTGAGCAGGCCGGAGAGAACCACGGAGAGGAATGAGCTTTTAAGCAATACTTCCTGGTGGGTATGAAGGCATCAATGCCAGCTTTCACCCATGACGAGACCTCAGAGGCACAGTCATCAACTGATAGGTCAAACACTTTTCCCCAGGGGACGTCGCAGAGGAAATCGCGAAAGGCATCCCAGTCAGCTTTTTGGTAGAGGTAGGAGGTTCTATGAGTAGGGGGATCCTGGGGGGAGTGAGATTGGAAAGAAATACTGAGGGAGACTACAGCGTGGTCGGAGTTGCCAAGAGGGCAAAGCTGCGAGACTTGACAGGCGTCGGGCGCAGAGGTGAAACATATATCTAGCAGTGAGGAATGACCCGAGGGTGTGCTTGGGAAGCGAGTGGGGAAGTCCACCACTTGATTATTTTATTACTAGTTTTATTCCATCTTATTATTCTTGCTTTTTATCCCAACCATCCATTATTATTTTATTACTACTTTTATTCCAACTTATTATTCTTGCTTTTTCTTCCAACCCTCCATTATTATTTTATTACTAGTTTTATTCCATCTTATTATTCTTGCTTTTTATCCCAACCCTCCATTGTTATTTTATTACTAGTTTTATTCCATCTTCTTATTCTTACTTTTTATCCCAATCCTCCATTATTATTTTATTACTAGTTTTATTCCATCTTCTTATTCTTGCTTTTTATCCCAACCCTCCATTATTATTTTATTACTAGTTTTATTCCATCTTATTATTCTTGCTTTTTATCCCATCCATCCATTATTATTTTATTACTAGTTTTATTCCATCTTCTTATTCTTACTTTTTATCCCAACCCTCCATTATTATTTTATTACTAGTTTTATTCCATCTTATTATCCTTGCTTTTTATCCCAACCCTCAATTATTATTTTATTTCTAGTTTTATTCCATCTTGTTATTTTTGCTTTTTATCCCAACCCTCCATTATTATTTTATTACTAGTTTTATTCCATCTTATTATTCTTGCTTTTTATCCCAACCCTCCATTATTATTTTATGTCTAGTTTTATTCCATCTTGTTATTTTTGCTTTTTATCCCAACCCTCCATTATTATTTTATTACTAGTTTTATTCCATCTTCTTATTCTTACTTTTTATCCCAACCCCCCATTATTATTTTATTACTAGTTTTATTCCATCTTATTATTCTTGCTTTTTATCCCAACCCTCCATTATTATTTTATTACTAGTTTTATTCCATCTTATTATTTTTGCTTTTTATCCCAACCCTCCATTATTATTTTATTACTAGTTTTATTCCATCTTATTATTTTTGCTTTTTATCCCAACCCTCCATTATTATTTTATTACTAGTTTTATTCCATCTTATTATTCTTGCTTTTTATCCCAACCCTCCATTATTATTTTATTACTAGTTTTATTCCATCTTATTATTCTTGCTTTTTATGCCAACCCTCCATTATTATTTTATTACTAGTTTTATTCCATCTTATTATTCTTACTTTTTATCCCAACCCTCCATTATTATTTTATTACTAATTTTATTCCATCTTGTTATTTTTGCTTTTTATCCCAACCCTCCATTATTATTTTATTACTAGTTTTATTCCATCTTGTTATTTTTGCTTTTTATCCCAACCCTCCATTATTATTTTATTACTAGTTTTATTCCATCTTATTATTCTTACTTTTTATCCCAACCCTCCATTATTATTTTATTACTAGTTTTATTCCATCTTCTTATTCTTACTTTTTATCCCAACCCTCCATTATTATTTTATTACTAGTTTTATTCCATCTTCTTATTCTTACTTTTTATCCCAACCCTCCATTATTATTTAATTACTAGTTTTATTCCATCTTCTTATTCTTACTTTTTATCCCAAACCTCCATTATTATTTTATTACTAGTTTTATTCCATCTTGTTATTTTTGCTTTTTATCCCAACCCTCCATTAATATTTTATTACTAGTTTTATTCCATCTTCTTATTCTTACTTTTTATCCCAACCCTCCATTATTATTTTATTACTAGTTTTATTCCATCTTATTATTCTTACTTTTTATCCCAATCCTCCATTATTATTTTATTACTAGTTTTATTCCATCTTGTTATTTTTGCTTTTTATCCCAACCCTCCATTAATATTTTATTACTAGTTTTATTCCATCTTCTTATTCTTACTTTTTATCCCAACACTCCATTATTATTTAATTACTAGTTTTATTCCATCTTCTTATTCTTACTTTTTATCCCAACCCTCCATTATTATTTTATTACTAGTTTTATTCCATCTTCTTATTTTTGCTTTTTATCCCAACCCTCCATTATTATTTTATTACTAGTTTTATTCCATCTTCTTATTCTTACTTTTTATCCCAACCCTCCATTATTATTTTATTACTAGTTTTATTCCATCTTATTATTCTTACTTTTTATCCCAAACCTCCATTATTATTTTATTACTAGTTTTGTTCCATCTTATTATTCTTGCTTTTTATCCCAACCCTCCATTATTATTTTATTACTAGTTTTGTTCCATCTTCTTATTCTTACTTTTTATCCCAACCCTCCATTATTATTTTATTACTAATTTTATTCCATCTTATTATTCTTGCTTTTTATCCCAACCCTCCATTATTATTTTATTACTAGTTTTATTCCATCTTCTTATTCTTGCTTTTTATCCCAACCCTCCATTATTATTTTATTACTAGCTTTATTCCATCTTATTATTCTTGCTTTTCATCCCAATCCTCCATTATTATTTTATTACTAGTTTTATTCCATCTTATTATTCTTGCTTTTTATCCCAACCCTCTATTATTATTTTATTACTAGTTTTATTCCATCTTCTTATTCTTGCTTTTTATCCCAACCCTCCATTATTATTTTATTACTAGTTTTGTTCCATTTTATTATACTTGCTTTTTATCCCAACCCTCCATTATTATTTTATGTCTAGTTTTATTCCATCTTGTTATTTTGGCTTTTTATCCCAACCCTCCATTATTATTTTATTACTAGTTTTATTCCATCTTCTTATTCTTCCTTTTTATCCCAACCCTCCATTATTATTTTATTACTAGTTTTATTCCATCTTATTATACTTGCTTTTTATCCCAACCCTCCATTATTATTTTATGTCTAGTTTTATTCCATCTTGTTATTTTGGCTTTTTATCCCAACCCTCCATTATTATTTTATTACTAGTTTTATTCCATCTTGTTATTTTTGCTTTTTCTCCCAACCCTCCATTATTATATTATTACTAGTTTTATTCCATCTTCTTATTCTTACTTTTTATCCCAACCCTCCATTATTATTTTATTACTAGTTTTATTCCATCTTATTATTCTTGCTTTTTATCCCAACCCTCCATTATTATTTTATTACTAGTTTTATTCCATCTTATTATTTTTGCTTTTTATCCCAACCCTCCATTATTATTTTATTACTAGTTTTATTCCATCTTATTATTCTTGCTTTTTATCCCAACCCTCCATTATTATTTTATTACTAGTTTTATTCCATCTTCTTATTCTTGCTTTTTATCCACAACCCTCCATTATTATTTTATTACTAGTTTTATTCCATCTTCTTATTCTTACTTTTTATCCCAACCCACCATTATTATTTTATTACTACTTTTATTCCAACTTATTATTCTTGCTTTTTATTCTAACCCTCCATTATTATTTTATTACTAGTTTTATTCCATCTTATTATTCTTGCTTTTTATCCCAACCCTCCATTATTATTTTATTACTAGTTTTATTCCATCTTCTTATTCTTACTTTTTATGCCAATCCTCCATTATTATTTTATTACTAGTTTTATTCCATCTTCTTATTCTTACTTTTTATCCCAACCCTCCATTATTATTTTATTACTAGTTTTATTCCATCTTATTATTCTTGCTTTTTATCCCAACCCTCCATTGTTATTTTATTTCTAGTTTTATTCCATCTTGTTATTTTTGCTTTTTATCCCAACCCTCCATTATTATTTTATTACTAGTTTTATTCCATCTTCTTATTCTGGCTTTTTAACCCAACCCTCCATTATTATTTTATGTCTAGTTTTATTCCATCTTGTTATTTTTGCTTTTTATCCCAACCCTCCATTATTATTTTATTACTAGTTTTATTCCATCTTATCATTCTTGCTTTTTATCCCAATCCTCTATTATTATTTTATTACTAGTTTTATTCCATCTTATTATTCTTGCTTTTTATCCCAATCCTCCATTATTATTTTATTACTAGTTTTATTCCATCTTATTATTCTTGCTTTTTATCCCAATCCTCCATTATTTTTTTATTACTAGTTTTATTCCATCTTCTTATTCTTGCTTTTTATCCCAACCCTCCATTATTATTTTATTACTAGATTGATTCGATCTTATTATTCTTGCTTTTTATCCCAATCCTCCATTATTATTTTATTACTAGATTGATTCCATCTTATTATTCTTGCTTTTTATCCCAACTCTCTATTATTATTTTATTACTTGTTTTATTCCATCTTATTATTCTTGCTTTTTATCCCAACCCTCTATTATTATTTTATTACTAGTTTTATTCCATCTTATTATTCTTGCTTTTCATACCAACCTTCCATTATTATTTTATTACTAGTTTTATTCCATCTTATTAATCTTGCTTTTTATCCCAATCCGCCATTATTATTTTATTACTAGATTGATTCCATCTTAATATTCTTGCTTTTTATCCCAATACTCCATTATTATTTTATTACTAGTTTTATTCCATCTTATTATTCTTGCTTTTTATCCCAATCCTCCATTATTATTTTATTACTAGTTTTATTCCATCTTATTATTCTTGCTTTTTATCCCAATCCTCCATTATTATTTTATTACTAGTTTTATTCCATCTCGTTATTTTTGCTTTTTATCCCAACCCTCCATTATTATTTTATTACTAGTTTTATTCCATCTTGTTATTTTTGCTTTTTATCCCAACCCTCCATTATTATTTTATTACTAGTTTTATTCCATCTTATCATTCTTGCTTTTTATCCCAATCCTCTATTATTATTTTATTACTAGTTTTATTCCATCTTATTATTCTTGCTTTTTATCCCAATCCTCCATTATTATTTTATTACTAGTTTTATTCCATCTTATTATTCTTGCTTTTTATCCCAATCCTCCATTATTTTTTTATTACTAGTTTTATTCCATCTTCTTATTCTTGCTTTTTATCCCAACCCTCCATTATTATTTTATTACTAGATTGATTCGATCTTATTATTCTTGCTTTTTATCCCAATCCTCCATTATTATTTTATTACTAGATTGATTCCATCTTATTATTCTTGCTTTTTATCCCAACCCTCTATTATTATTTTATTACTAGTTTTATTCCATCTTATTATTCTTGCTTTTTATCCCAACCCTCTATTATTATTTTATTACTAGTTTTATTCCATCTTATTATTCTTGCTTTTCATACCAACCTTCCATTAATTTTTTATTACTAGTTTTATTCCATCTTATTAATCTTGCTTTTTATCCCAATCCGCCATTATTATTTTATTACTAGATTGATTCCATCTTAATATTCTTGCTTTTTATCCCAATACTCCATTATTATTTTATTACTAGTTTTATTCCGTCTTATTATTCTTGCTTTTTATCCCAATCCTCCATTATTATTTTATTACTAGTTTTATTCCATCTTATTATTCTTGCTTTTTATCCCAATCCTCCATTATTATTTTATTACTAGTTTTATTCCATCTCGTTATTTTTGCTTTTTATCCCAACCCTCCATTATTATTTTATTACTAGTTTTATTCCATCTTGTTATTTTTGCTTTTTATCCCAACCCTCCATTATTATTTTATTACTAGTTTTATTCCATCTTGTTATTTTTGCTTTTTATCCCAACCCTCTATTATTATTTTATTACTAGATTTATTCCATCTTATTATTCTTGCTTTTTATCCCAACCCTCTATTATTAATTTATTACTAGATTTATTCCATCTTATTATTCTTGCTTTTTATCCCAATCCTCCATTATTATTTTATTACTAGTTTTATTCCATCTTATTATTCTTGCA